>CM046874.1:48156064-48406064 GCA_025667525.1 Glebionis coronaria | reverse complement strand
ATATACAAAGCCATGGCTACAAATAACATGCGTCCCCTTCAAAAGCAGCATAAAAAGGTCAACAAGTCAGCAGGTTAGAGCACAACCATGGCCACAAATAACATGCTACAAAGATAATGAAGTTTTCTTATTTTTTTTCCAGATTATAAGTCGAAACAAACACCCCTTAACATGTACAAATCAAAAGAGTCTGGTCGGGTTGGGATGGATTGACATGCTATCGCTTTGTCATCTTTCTTTGAATTTAAAAGACAATTAAACGTATATGAGGATTACTTAGCATGCGACCTACTAAAACCTTTTACTGAAAATTTATATTGTTATGTGTTGAAGTAAAAGTCTAATAGTGTTGTTTCACATAAAATGTTTGGTCTAATAGTGTCGTTCCGGATCAAATTCAAACAGGATTTGAAGATACCGTTTTGGATTATCTTATGCAGTGTTGGTGATTGTGATGATTGAAGTGGAACACCATATAGTCTGTTGTAATTAAGGAGAGAGTGCTTGAATGTGCTTATTCTGGTTAAAGTAGTAATTAGAAGTCTGAAAACCCATTCGTTATGTTCTCTTTTAAATAGTATGACCTGTGGAGATAAAATTTGAATCGACCAATTTATAAATAAGGGTTAATAAGGAACAACTGATTAAAGAATATGTTATTCATGTTCATTAATCAGTCATGTGCATTTAGCAAAAAACGCAATCCAAGTATATAATCAGATCGCTTTCATAGAAATTTGAGGCATAGCATATTATCTTACAGATTGACTCACATTGACCAATATTATTAGGCAGTTAGCTTTTCTTAGAGTTGCCAAGCTACACATTTTATCAGGAGTTTTGAATACATAAAGTACATAACATTCTAACTTGTGTGCTGGAAATTTGGGATGTTTTCTTACTTTTGTCATACAAGAGAGTTACCATCATCGATTTTTTTGTTTTTCTTTACAGCTGCGGTGATTGCGAGTTTTTTTAATTATTATTGAATGTAGACTTGATATCTATTCAAAGGGGACCCAGATGAACCCTTATTTGTTATAGGCCCACGACAAATCAAAAGGTTCCTTAATGGTCATGAAAGACTTGAAGACTTGGATATGCAGTTTCTTGATTGTTTATAGTCTTGATGTTAATATTTAATCTATCTAAAGATGTTACATTTTACAGATGGCTGTATAAAGAATATCTATACATGGGAGAAAGCAAAGTGAGTGGCAGCATCCTACAACTTCTAAACACCTGAATCTTATGTGATTCTAATCCCGTAGTCAGTTTCGGCCGATTGTTACTCTTGAACGGTAATCGATCTTTCGATAGAAAAAAAAACTGAATTCAAGTACAAATGGCTTATTGAGGTAACTTGTCAATCAATCTGATTATTGAATATATGTACTAAGGATTTACTAGTTTTGTTACTAACTAACACAGTAACAATCAGTTTTTGTGAACTGCGACATGGTACATACACTATGAGGATATGATTAGAAAGTAGCTTGCCTTGAGAAGTCTGATTCAAAACTATAAGCTACTAATCATTACGTATATTATATAGTTGTACAAAAAAATATAATTTACGTTTGTCTAAAAGAGGTGGTCAGTTCAACCCATTTGGTTTCTTTGGTTATAATAATTTATTACCTCTTTTCACAAAAACATAGTATGAGTTCAGGTCGGATCATTCAAGAATTTATGATTTACTGAAACCGCGCAACAATACGTGTATGTTGGCTGTAGGGAGACTTAAGAAGTTGTTGCAGATACTAAAATGCTCTCAGATTCGAACTTTAGAAGCTTCATCACAGTTGAAAAAGTTGTAATAGCAATGTTACCAAAGGTATGTTATTTTATATTATCGCTTTCACCCTGCCTAACTTATTACTTGTAAAACTGATAATGACTATTTTTTAATGGTGCCAGTTTATAAGATGCAGAGAGTCATGGTTGCAATATATACCAGTCCATAGTTGATGCCGAATGGAATATCAGATAAGATAAGCTGGATAAATGTGTACAGAGTGGTGCCAAAGTTATCTTGTCGCGTTTGGCTATTGGTGATTCTAGCAACACGGGTGGGTGAATTTTTTATATCTGAACATCCACTTTGTCCCTTCAAATGTAACTTACTTATGTTATAACGAATCTTGTGACTTGAAGGTTCAAACGCCTGACTTGAATGATTTTTTTGGGCATCAATATTTTACAACCCGAGATATTTTTTCTGCTGATCGAGTTGCGGAAGATGATATGCATCGTGTTCCAGCTGCAACTGGTGGTACTGTACAAACATCGATCAACAATGTAATTAACCAGGTGACCATTTTACACGAATACGGTCTGTTATTTAAAAGGTAGGTTTACTGCTCCCTTTCATGTTAATGGCTATATCAGACATTAATTTGTCCTACTGTATTATCTATCATTTTTTGTAACACAAGCAGGTTCTTGGTTCCTATGATGTTTTCAAGGAAAAGAAAGTTGGAAATGAATGGTTCAACATATTCAGTGCATGTCTTTCACAGCAGACGAACACTATTGTTCTTCGAGGCTGATCACACCTCACGGGCATCTGAAGTCATCAAACGTGCTACTAAATCAATGATTTGAGTCACTCCCTCACAGACTACGGGTTGGTTCCTATAACCAAGAACATGTACGAGATGTCATTATCTCCTTTAAATCACCCGAGTACAAACAACATGGACGAATAACGAAGAAGATATCATATGACATGTGAGTGGCCTGATATGATTATACTTACAGTTGTGCCTTTACGATCTTTAGGATCATCCTAAATCCGCATGTATCACAATGATAGGCAGGTTATGCAGCTTGGAGTGTTAACGGTTTGTGTTAGAAGTAATTAAAGTGATGGTCATATAATATATCGTTGTGAAGCTCGTGAAAAATGTCATTTAATGATGTCGAGAGTTTTTAGTTATTATTGTTTTATGTAACGGGATTTAGTCCCGAACACACAAATGAGGAAGGCCTCCTAAGCATTTGTTAGTTAGTATAAAAGGCTTCCTAATCCTCATTTGTGTGTGTGCTTTCCATTTTAATTAGTTTTTGAGAGAGAGAGGTGTGTTTGTTTCTCTCACTAGGAAATCACCAACTTTGTATTTCTTTTCTTTTCTTCATCTTAATCTAATCCTTTTTTTAGTTTAATCATCATCATGTTATTTGTGTTTGATTAGTCGTGTGATTAATTCATACAAGTGGTATCATTCGCCAAGGGATTCGTAGTTAGCTTTGGTGTTGATTTGGTGTGGATTTAGTATTGATTACGTGGGATTTTGGTTTAGGTTATTGGATTCGATTAGTATTTGAGGCTTTGAGGTGTTATTAGTGGTGTAATCAACGTGGTTTCTGGTATTGGTGGATTCGAGGTGTGGTTTTTGTGGTTCTGTTTCATATCAGTCGTCTCACAAAGCTATGACATGAATTTTCGGAATAATCTTCGCAACAGGGTTTTATATTCCGAAATCTTGCCATTTTTCTGAAATTTTTTTCTGAAAATCCAATTATTCCGAAGAAATCATTTTTTCTGAAAATCCAATTATTCCGAAGAAACTATTTTTTTTCTGAAAATCCAATTATTCCGAAGAAACTATTTTTCTGAAAATCCAATTATTCCGAAGAAACCATTTTTTCTGAAAATCCAATTATTCCGAAGAAACCATTTTTTCTGAAAATCCAATTATTCAGAAAAAGCTATTTTCTCTGAAAAAGTTTTATTCTGAAAAAGTTTTATTCCGAAAAAATTGTTATTCCGAAAAAGTTGTTATTCCGAAAAAAGTTGTTATTCCGAAAAAGCTGTTATTCCGGAAAAGCTGTTATTCCGAAAAAGTTGTTATTCCGAAAAAGTGTTTTTTTTTCTGAAAACCTCATTTATTCCGAAAACATCTTTATTCCGAAAAAAAAACCTTTATTCCGAAAAGTGATTTTTCTGAAAAAGCCATTATTCCGAAAATATTTTCAAAATTTGTGTTTTTGAAATTTTTTAACAAACTACGTGTGTTTTTTTTGCCTTTGAATTTTTGGTTTCAGGAGAGCTCAGATTTGGGGGATTTTAACTTCAACATTCTGCTTTCTACGAATTGAGATCCTGTTTTTCACACGACTTCTAAGATGACGTCTCAACAAGATATTTACGCTGCGGGTACTGAGAATCGTCCTCCCATGCTCACCAAGGAGAACTACACTACATGGGCTAGTCGTCTCCTTCGTTATGCAAAATGTAAACCTTTGGGAAAATTGATTGTCAAATCGATTCAACAAGGTCCGTATGTTAGAAGAACCATCATTGTGCCTGGGGACCCTACGAATGCTAACCCAGTGGCTGACTCAAGTCATGGGCAAACGGATGAAGAATTAACTGAAGCTGAATCTAAACAACTCGACGCTGATGATCAAGCAATTCAAGTCATACTTATGGGACTTCCCGAAGATGTTTATGTTGCTGTCGATAATTGTGAAACCACACACGAAATGTGGCTTAGGATTCAGAAAATGATGAAGGGGAGTTAAATTTGGTTTACAAGAGAAGGAAACTAAGTTTCTTCGTGGATGGGAGAAATTTACGTCTACTGAAGGGGAACAAATTGAACCTTACTATCATCGATTTTCAACCCTCGTGAATCATCTTAGAAGAAACAAACATGAACCTGCACAGATTGCTGCAAACATCAAATTTCTTGATAATCTTCCTTCTGAATGGTCAAGATATGTCACTCTTGTCAATCAAACCAAGGATCTTCATGTAGTGGACTACACTCAAGTATATGATTACTTGAAGATGAATCAAGATGAAGCTAACGAAGTCAGGGCTGAAAGACGTGCCAAGACACAAGATCCATTGGCTTTCATGGCAAACTCTCCATCATCTATGTCATATCCCATGGTACCTTACCATCAACCCTCATCAAGTAACTTCATGCCACAACAACAAAAACATCAACTCATTCCTTATGGATATCAACCTCCTGCTGCGGTGAACTACTTACAACAACCCATTGCCTGTTTTGATGACATCACCGATCCTACTCATGTGATTACTACTGTTCTTGCACTTCTTGCAAAGGCATTCAAATTTACCATTAACCCCACCAACAACAATCAGAGAATCTCCTCGAACACTAGAAATAGGCAGATTGCTCAACCTTTCATGAATGCGAATCAAGATCGTCAATTGGTAGCTGCTGGGACATAATATGGTCAGAATGTTGGAAATGTAGGAAATCAGTATGGAGAAATTCGTGGTCAGAATCCGAATGTTCCAAATGTGGGTAATCAGAATGGGTTAATAGTTGTGCCAGCGGTTGGTAATCAGATGGGAAACATTATGGCTGCAAGGGCTGAGAATACTGGTACGGGAAATGGAAACAACAATCGTCAGGTTCAGTGCTACAACTGCAGGGGAATTGGTCATTATGCTCGAGATTGCACAGCCAAAAAGAAGAGGGATGATGCTTATCTTCAGACTCAACTTCTCATAGCACAAAAAGAAGAGGCATGGATTCTACTTCAAGCTGAGGAATTTAATCTTATCGCTTCTGCTGTTGAATATGACGAGGAAGAAGAGGTGAATGCCAACTATATCTTGATGGCAAACTTATAGCACGCATCAACCTCAGGAATGCATGATGACAAAGATCCCGTCTATGATTCAGACGACCCCTCTGAGGTACATCCAAGTTTTGATGATAATGATATATATAATATGTCTAATCAGGAGGAAGATTATACTGAGATGCTTGAGCCCTACATTGAGACACACGAGGATCAAACGAATAATAGTAATTTTATTTCGAATGAGTCTAGTGTGGACCTTAATGTGGATCAAGTTTCTCAGCCTACAACCCTTCCTGATGAGACTCATGCGTATTATAAATCTCTATTTGATAAGCTTGCTAAGGATGTAGATCATGCTACGATGGTTAATAATAAGTTTAGAGAAACTAATGCCAAATTGACCACTGAGCTTGCGGGATATAAGGAACGGGAGAAATGTTTTGAAATTCACTAGGCTAAAATTAAAGAACTTGAACAAGATCATGCTACATCGGTTTATCAAGAAAAATTCACAACTAAGAAATTAAATGCCTTACACTTAAGTAGTGCTAAAAAGATAAGCGAATTGAATGATGAAATCACGTCTCTTAATAAACAGCTTTCAACTGAAAAGTCTACTATTTTAGAGTTAAAAGAAGAACGAAAAAAGCTGAAACATGATTTCAAAATTCGAGAAGATGGGCTTCTTGAGGATTTTTGCAAAGCTTAGGATAGGATTAGAGAATTAAACAACCTTTTAGTTAAGCATGGCCAAACTATGCAGACTGTAGAATGTTGATAATCTTGTGAATCAATGAAGTGGGTTGAAGATTTCTAGAGAGAGAAACTAGTGAGAGAAAGTGAGAGAGAAATATGTGTTTTTCATTCAAAATGGTAAAACAAAACAATCAACAACCAACCCCTTTCCATGGTGGAAAGGGGTATTTATATCCAAGCCACTAATGGGCTTGGGCCGACCCATGACAAGCCCATGGGTCGGTTTCTTACTTAACTTAATAAGCACACATTAACTACGAGCTATACAACATTAATAATATTGTGGAGTGACTGATACTTCTAGTATACGTTAAAAACGTATTTCTAACAATCTCCCCCTAAGGGAGGTCACTCCACGTTACACAGTTCTAAACCTAGCATACTATACTAAGTCTTCGTTCTTCAGCTCGTAGTCTTTTCTTCTTTCTTTTTGTTGTGAATATGTTGATTTGATCTTTTAGGCTTTGGCTTGAGAGCATTGTTCTTTTGACCAATCACGTGTGATCTTTGCCTTCTTGTAAATCTTGCCTCCTCGTGACTTCATGTTCCACACACTTATGTCTTTTGTTGAATTCTCGAAAGCTTCAGAGTTTGGTACAGCGGAAGACTTCATTTTGCACTTTCTTGAATTTTGCTGAACTTTGATGCAGAAAAACATAAGCATGTGGGAACGACTTCAGCTGGTACACCGCAACGCCACCGTCTTCGCAGCAACATGATAAGACACGAATGAAATGGCTTAGAACATTTCATTCTAAATCGGTAGCGTTTTACCTCCGGTCGGTGAAGACCGTTGGACGATATTAGATATCGTACCTGTGACGGATAGTTTCAATTAAGTAACTTCCTGACAGGATTTCGCGGGTAAACCCGTTCTCTTTATTCGACGATCACTAAGCTTGACTGCGAACATAAAGAGTGAATCACTTGGATAAATTATCCTTGTGATTGAAGCCGTCAATTCATGAAACCTGGAACAAGTGAATTTCAGTTAAGATTTTCACCATCGTTGCTTTCCAGTTATCACGAGCTTAATTCATAAAGAATCTTGCACGTCACCTACCAAGTGCTGTTTGATGTTAACACTAGAAGGATTTCCACTCGTCACTGTGATCACTAAAGAGTCACTCTGAGTGTTCTGGCAAGATCATATGATAATACGTAGAGGCCTGGAACGAGGTTAAGTTCAATTAAGAATTAAACTACTGTTTCTTTCCAGTTTTTCACAAGTTGGTTCTTAAAGAACCGCACGTGTAACCTACCATGAGCTTGTTTGATGTTGGCTCAAGCAGGATTTCCATCTTCATTGTAATACTTGTGTATTACTCGGATGTTCTGGCAATATTACAAGAATACTGCGTATGACTCTTAAAAATCTCTTACTTTTCACAGTGTGTGAGAAAGCAAGGAATAAATGGAAAGTGTCCTAATGAGACTTTTGATGATCTCGTGGCTCTAGACTCGATAGTGCGTTTTGATTTAGTGAGCGATGGCTGGAGAGGAGTGCCACCTTTTCAATATCAGTGTATTCGGAGTGAATAAACCAATAGATAACGTGTTGATCTCCGTGTGATTAAAACAAATACCTTTTGAGAGATATTTGAGTTAGCTGGGAAGGGTTGTGCATTGCATCACTGGGTCCATGATGTCTTTCTTCAATATCGAGAATCATTAACAAATGATCTCAATAGCATATGTATTGACCCGGTTTCTGCCTAAAGTTGTAAGGAGGGCTTCTTTCTTTACACCCTTTATCTTTACAATTCTTTTTCATTCTTCAACCCCTTCAATGCTTACCAATACGTCATAACTAGCACCTTGTTGTGATTGTTCCAGTGCTAGCTTAAGTACTTGGTCGGCATTCAGTTACGTTCACAATCTTTCTCCATCTTTCCTAGGACTTCTAATTCTATCTAGGGAATTGTCCTTGGGAAGATTCCATCGGCTCTGATGAATCATTGGACTACAACCTATTCCTACCACCCTTTTGTCACCACATCCGTCGTGAATAAAGCGTGTTTTGGGAAAGTATAGTCACCATGAAAAAATCCTTGAAAATCACTTAAGGTACTTGTGATATTGAAATCAAGAGTTTTGTACCTTAGGTGTTTTGTTCATCAAAAACGCTCCCCCTTAACACGTGCTTTACACATATTAAGTTGGATTATCGTTAAGTATTTTTCATCTTTTAGCCAAGTATCATTTAAGTCTCCTTAATCCCATTTTCTCCCCTTATCCAAAATGTTAACCATTAATATTTGGGATATTGAATGGATTAACCGGTCTTTGGGTAAAAATGAAATCGATGTTTGGCCATAGAACATGTTAATGCTCCCCCTTAAATTAATAAGGGATAGTTGTAGTGCTTTAGTATGATATATTTTGAAAGATTTAGAATCTCGTGAGAAATTCTTGAAAAATTATCATACCTTAACACTACATCAAGCCGTAAAAGCATAATATTCACAAATTTACATATTCACAATTAAAAACCAATATAGAGTAGACCTGAAATGTACGATCCATTAGATGGATCGTTGCAGTAACTTGTGGTGCACTCCATATGGTCTACCACCAACGAACCTTTCTAAGCTCCTCATCAATCTAGGTTCCCGGAGCTTTTGATCAATCTTCTTGATCACATATTTCGCCATTTGCCGATAACCCGGATGCCAGTCCTCAGTCATCTCTGGTAAAGACCCACCAGAATTAAGATGCTCCAATTTTCCTCTGACGTATATGAGAGTCCCATCACTATACTTATAAAGCTCACCTACCCTCATAAACTTCATTATCCCACGACTGTTCAAGTAGAAAATCCCGTAACTCGGAACAGTAATGCCGGTATAAGGACATCTTGTGACATGTTGAGGTAGAACTTGGTTCATTGGACGGGTAAGGTTAAGCTTCCTTTGGTAGCTTTCAACTCCCAATTGAAGATCTTCAACTCGTTTCTTGATAACAACGCTTCGTGTGAACATACGAAGTGTTGTATTCAAGGCAATGATTTCTTCACGAGTAAGATGGGTGAGTTGATCACGGGTCACCATAAGCAACATGTCTTCGATATCTTCAAGGCGAATGATAGAAAAATCTCCCTGCTGTATTGTGTATTCTCTATCATCCTCCCTTTTTAGACGAATCTCCGTCACATGATGATAGCCATTCTTGGCTTCAGTTTTCAGCCCTAAAATACTGGAGATGCGAATATCGGATCTAACGTTACTTCCTGAATTGGCTAAGCAGCAACCTCTGTACGCCCTTCGGACTCGTTCGTCCCAATGTGATGCACCTATAACAGCATACATATCATAATTACGAGTTACCTTTGGGACCCAGAGTCGGTTTACCTTTTCCTCGATCCAGGGTATTGTCCCCCAATTAGCAGCTTTCAGCAAGGTCAGGGAGGTTGCGTACTTGGATGATCCCTTGAGAAGATAATCAAGATCATAGGTGACAAAGAAGTCGAGAGAAATTTGATTATCTTGAGAAGGATCAAGTGGAGGTGGAGCTCTTTCTGACTCATGAAGACCTGGCCTTTGAACGGTATTAAGAGCTTTCAAGACCTCATCGGCATAATACTCGTATTCCATGCGGATTAACCTGGTTTTGGCGTGAATTCTCTTATCCTTTAGCGCTCTCTTCACCAAAGACGGAGTGACCGAAGATTTATACTCATGAGCCAGAAATGCACACAAGTCTATCGGACTACGGATACGGAGATATAGAACATCTCTGTCAGCGTCTGTGATTGGATCATATTTAGCAGCTGCCGTGATCCAAGCTTGTGGCGGTGCAGTTTCATCAATCTCCAATGTGTCCGCCCAGTCCCGTGTGCTTGACTCGGGAACAGTAGATTGTGGTTCTTGTTGCAGAGGAGTAGAGACATGAACATCTGCTGGTTCTGATTCAGGCATCTCGGCGGTGTCATGAACAGGCGAGTGTTGTGCAAATTCAGGTTCAGTTACTGATTCTGCAATCATAGGAGCAACAAAAGAACTAACAGGATTAGTGGTAACAGGTATAGAAACAGAGACAGATGTACCGGGAATCAATGACGCCGTAGTAGCATTCAAATCATGGCGCCACTTGGTTCGTCTTGATTCCGTAGAGGTGGATTTTTCCTTTTGCGCAGCATCTTTCTGAGACTTGGTACCAGACTTAGATGGTTTCTTTGTGCTGACAACCTTTTCCCCCGTTTCAGGCTGATCATGTTTACCACCATCATCCTCATCGTCATCCCTGTTGCTTCCCTTATCACTCTCCTCATTTTTATCACCACCATCACCACCATCATCATCATCACCATCCTCATCATCACCATCATCGTTACCATCAACATCATCGTCACCACCATCATCATCTTCTTCTTCTTCTTCTTCTTTTTCACCGTTACCCTCCTCTTGTTCACTATCTTCCTTTTCCTCCTCAGGCAGAATGTGGTAAGGTACCACACTTCCAAACATCTTAAACAACCGATCATCCTCCAAGATAGCTTCATTGAGTGCTTTGTAGAGTGTCCGCTGAACTTTAGACTTATCAAAAAATCCAACTTCCCTCATGCGAGCTTTGAGGATCTTCTTCAATTCAAAATCCGTTAAGTCATATGCCATTTTGTATGCGGATTCGGAAGGGTTGGACGACTTGATCATCAAGTTATCAGCCGGAAGTTTCCTTATTTCTTCATGCAGCTTTGGCATAAGGGACTCAACAGATTCTTTCACCCTCTCTGAAATAGAAGCTTCAAGTGTTTCTTTCTGCTCCTTATATTTATCTTTAATAGTTCGAAGTCTCGTAAGTCGTACTTCATACTTATCAGCTTCAGCCTGTTTGACCCGAGCAAGTTCTTCTGCATGAGCTTTACGTGTCAATTCCATCTTTGCAGTGAACTTAGCCATCATCTCTTCTTGGGATTTCTTAGATGCCTCTTCACTTTGCACTCGTCGAAGTAGCTCTTCTCGAAGTTTATCCATCTCTCTTCTTTGACTATCCGTGTGTTTATCCAATAGTTCTGCCATTACAAATGCAACCATTGAAGATGATGCAGAGCTACTCTAGGCTGGTTGAAGAGGCTCGGTTGTGATTACAGTACTGAGGATGGAAGTTATTGGAGGTGGAAGGAATGGTGTTGGCACCGGTCGGGTTGGTAAGGGCTAGATTGGTGGAGGTTGAGTTACGAGAGGCTGGGTAGGTACCATGATTTTAGTAGCACCGGACTCCTTTTCAACACTTGCTGAAACAGCAATGGATGTCTCCTTCGAAGTAGTGTACCGTTCTGGTGATCCAAACTCATCAATATCATCTGGCTCCTCGTACTCTTCTTCAACATCCATCTGTGCACCCGAACCACTACCGCCCGTGTCTCTCCTACTCTTTTCAATAGCTATCTTCATTAATTTTTTCTCAGTTTTGTCAAGAGTAGGATCGTCATCAACATCGTCTTCGTCGTGGAGAACGAACTCGTCAGCCGTGCTCTTACCCTTCTTAGCCTCAGTCTTTTTCTTCTTGGTTTTGGGTTCAGATAAAGCAAATGTTTGCTTGCGTTTACCTTTACTCTTGACCGTAGTAGACGAGTCTTCTCGTGTTTGAAGGCTTGATTTTTGCTTCTTGATTTCTAGTAGCAGTAGCTTGTAATCAGCAGAAGCTTTAATTTTATCATTCAGAAGATAATCGGGAATAGGACCAGGATTAACAACAGTAGAGGGTCCTTCATGCCTTAGGTCCACAGTGTCATCAGCCTCTTCAGTGGGGTGATGACTTGCTGCACGCCTATCAATGGAGACATCATTCTTCATAAAATAATGAATTATAAGCTTGATAAACCGAGGGTAAGGAAAGAGATTAGCCTTCAGCTTCTTGTTTTGGAAGAGTTGAAAGTTAAATTCTTCCCACAACAAGGATGCATAATCTATATTTGCGCCTTTGTACATTCGCTAGAAGATGTTCAAGATTGGATCACGCATAGCATCATGCGTTGTTTTAGGTGTAAGACATCTACTGAGAATACCAACGATAGCTCTCCAAGGTTGACCCACTTTGGAGGTGGTAAAATCGGACACAACTCGTAGATCAGAACATCCAAGAGCATGGAACATCTCCATGAGTTCGTCTTTGGTTGGATTCCTTGAAAATGACAAACCTTTGGGTGTATCCCGAATTCCAAATATCTTGCGGAAGTCTGAAACGGTGAGTGTCTGGTGCTTGTTGTCGAGGGAGAAGGTAATCTTGTTTGAGGTACTTTCCTTGGTAGCCCAGAATTCATACATGTAATCAAATGGCACCGAAGCAGTACTCCTTAACGCATTCTTGAAGTGAGATTGATCAAGGATTGCTGAGGCGACTTTGAATCCATGGTGAGTGGATTGAGAAACTTGCTTCAGCCGGTAATTGTTTGGTATGAACTTGAGGGCTTTTGCCTCGGCAATTGCGGCTGCTCTAGCATCTTGGAGTTCTTGCACTGTTGGATTAGTCATGGTGTCTGCTTAAGATAAGACATAAAAGGTTGATACACAGAAATATATATATATACCCTTATGTTGTTATTTCTAAGCATGACATATTTAATCAAGTAATTATAACAAGCAAACAATTATCAATCCAGTAACCCTTTATTCGGAACTCCTTCATTCGGAACTCCTTCACTCGGAACTCCTTCACTCGGAACTCCTTCACTCGGAACTCCTTCACTTCTTCATTCGGAACTTCTTCATTCGGAACTTCTTCGTTCGGAACTTCTTCATTCGGAACTTCTTCATTCGGAAGTTCTTCATTCGGAAGTTCATTCGGAAGTTCTTCATTCGGAACTTCTTCATTCGGAACTTCTTCATTCGGAACTTCTTCATTCGGAACTTCTTCATTCGGAACTTCTTCATTCGGAACTTCTTCATTCGGAAGTTCATTCGGAAGTTCATTCGGAAGTTCATTCGGAAGT
This sequence comes from Glebionis coronaria, assembly GCA_025667525.1. Classification (NCBI taxonomy): domain Eukaryota; kingdom Viridiplantae; phylum Streptophyta; class Magnoliopsida; order Asterales; family Asteraceae; genus Glebionis; species Glebionis coronaria. Next base: position 48,392,803 of record CM046874.1, on the reverse strand, counting down.
TCATTCGGAAATTCATTCGGAAGTTCATTCAGAAGTTCACAACCCTTGTTCATTCAGAAGTTCACAAACCTTGTTCATTCGGAAGTTCACAAACCTTGTTCATTCGGAAGTCCTAATGCACTCTATGAAGGATTATTCTAAACGCGTGTGTGAGTTTTAAGGCAATCTAAGGCAGCAATACACGTTCTAATGCTAATCCGAGCCAAAACCCAGCAAAATCCCCTAATTAATTAACCCTTAATTAAACAGAAACCCTAATTGGATTTAACCTAATTAAAATGAGTTAATTAAGTTGATTTAAAGGAATAATTAAAGGAATTAACTGATGATTGTACCTTAGGGATGAATAAGACGGATTAGACGAAGGTGTGAGAGCTTGTGTGAGTGTGTTAATGGCGGAGAGAAGATAACCAGAGAGAAGAAGATAGAAACGAGAAAAAGAAAACGGGGGAGGGGATTTGACTAGGTCAAATTTTTCAAAAGATTCACCCCTTGTCGCATTTAGCCCCTACAGTTTCACTTTTACTTTTTATTCCATGTCTTTTCATTTTTCTTTTCTAGTCTCCCTAACCATCGTTAAATTTAGCCAACTTAACCTATCTTAGCTAAACTATTCACGACAATCTCACAAACAAATACAGAACGAATGTTGAAGCAATTTCAGCCATTAACCATTGAGCTAATTAATTTTCCTCGAACACTTTTGATGATGAAGACAATTTAATATTTTCTCCCCCTTAAACGATGACCCGTTTTCTATTTAAAGAGTTGTAGTCATTGTTTAAAGAGTCAAATATTGATGAAAACATTTCCAATTAATGTCTTGAAAAGATTGATTCGTGGTGGCAATAAGATTTCTCTTATTTAGACAAATTAATGCACTGAAACGTACACTAACTCGTGTTAGACCAAGTTGTAAAGTAAACTTGATCCCTTTGCATGATTGGCTTGTAAATCATGCCCGAGAAAATTAATTCCCGTTGTGAGCCAACGTTTTCGAAGGAAATACATGACTTTAATACGAAAAACGGGTTGCAGTCTGAAATAACTACAAGCCATAATGGGCATGTTTTAAAAATGTACAACTTTTATACGGACTCTATTTATGGCGTCGTGTCAATATTGATCGACATTTCTAAAGCCGTAAATATTACCGTACTAAAAGACATGCCCGATTTAAAAAAAAACGAAAAATATTTTTGGATTTTCTTGATTTTATAATTTTTATGGTTTTTCTAGGTTTTATATTTTTTATGGTTTTTCTTGGTTTTATATTTTTGTATTTTTCTTTTTGTAGTTTATATATATACGATAATATACATGATCACGAACAAAGGATACGCATGAATAGTTTACCACCACTATTCAGCTGATTCTTCTGCCAATTCTTTAAGAGTCGCTGGAGAGAATGATTTCATGCCAAGCTTGTCGATCAAAAACTCGATTCGTCCTCGATCTAAGGCTTTGGTGAACATATCTGCCAGCTGATACTCAGTGGTGACAAAATACAGCTCGATCACTCCGTTCTCCACCTGCTCTTTAATGAAATGGTAGCGAATGTCTATGTGCTTTGCCCGGGAGTGTTGAACGTAGTTGCAGCAAAGGGCAATGGCGCTCTTGTTGTCACAATACATCGGGATTTTGTTGAATCCCAAACCGTAGTCAGTTAGTTGTGATCTCATCCAAAGGACTTGAGCACAACAACCAAACATGGCGATGTATTCAGCCTCCGTGCTAGAAATTGCAGCGCTTTTCTGCCTTTTTGAAGACCAACTAATCAATCTGTCTCCAAGGAGTTGCACAGACCCAGAAGTGCTACGCCTCGTGTCTTGACACCCAGCATGATCGGCATCTGCGTATGATATTAAAGCAATGGAGGAATCTTTCGGATACCATAGACCACGATGAAGTGTTCCTTTGAGATACCGAAAGATCCTTTTAACAACATGTAGGTGCTTTTCGGTAGGACGAGCCTGATACCGGGCACACATGCATACGGCAAATTGCAAATCAGACCTGCTAGCAGTCAGATAGAGAAGGGTGCCGATCATCCCACGGTAAAGTTTTGGATCGACAATAGTCCCATTCCTATCTTCATCTAACTTGGATTTCTCCACCATTGGATTGTCCACGGGGTCACAATTTTCAAAGTTATATTTCTTTAAAGATTCTAGAGCATATTTGGATTGATTAATAAAGATGCCTCTGGGATTCTGAGAAATTTGTAATCCTAAGAAAAATGAAAATTTTCCCATCATTGACATCTGAAAGCGTGTGGACATTATCTTCTCAAAGCGTTTTGACAATTCTATGTTAGAGGCAGCAAATATTATATCATCAACATAAATTTGTACCAGTATCATGTCGTTGTCCTCCTTGAGAGTGACTAGAGTGGGGTCCACCTTGCCTTTGGAGAAGCCTTCCGAGATGAGATATGTTGAAAGGAGATCATACCAAGCGCGTGGAGCTTGTTTCAACCCATAGAGAGCCTTCTTAAGCTTGTACACATGATTAGGAAACTCCGTGCTAACGAACCCATCCGGCTGACTAACATAAACTTCTTCCCTTAGTTCACCATTCAAAAATGCCGTCTTCACATCCATTTGATAGACGATCATGTTCATATGAGCAGCATACGCAAGGAATAGTCTAATAGCCTCCAATCTTGCAACAGGAGCAAAAGATTCTTCAAAGTCGATACCCAAGGCTTGTTTGTATCCTCTAGCAACCAATCTAGCCTTATTCTTCAAGACTCCACCCATCTCATCGAGTTTAACCTTATAAACCCACAACAAAGTAAGGATGTTAACCTTGTCAGGGAGAGGAACTAATTCCCATACTTCAAGTCTTTGGAATTCATTTAGTTCCTCTTGCATGGCTTCAATCCAAGATGATTGAGTCATAGCATGTTGCTAGTTTTTAGGTTCAACTTCGGAGAGAAATGCCTCAAAATAGCAATAGAGTGCACTCTCTTGTAGTTGATGGCGTGTAGAGACTGGTCGATCTAGACCTCCAATAACATTCCTAATTGGGTGATCTTTTGTCCATTTGGTGCTTTGAATTTCAATCCGTGGTGGTCTGGAGTGAACAATTGTAGGAGCTTCTTCTGAGGTAGACGCGGCTGAAGGGTTTTCAAGTATCGGTATACCAAAGAAAGAAAGCTCTTGTAGGTGAGCATATTCCAAATCGTGATCAGTAGAATCCTCTTCCACATCAGTAAGCACAAGTAAGGGTGAAGATTCAGGTGTAGTTTGAGAATCACTTGGTAGAGGTGCATCCGGTTCAATGTTAATTGAAGATGCATTTGATAAAGCTTCATTAGCTTGAGCAACAACTTCAGGGATTGGAGCTATCACTACAGGTGCTGGAACTTCATCATTTGGGGGATCAAAGAATTCATCAAACAACATTTGAAATAATTTATCCCACTCGGGCCGTGTAGGTGGTAAAAATGATGTAGAAGTAGGATTATTGGGAACTAATCCGGAACTAATAGCACCGGTTCCCATCTCATGAAGCGCGGGTTTAGAGCTGCGTTGCTCAGAAGCCATCGTTGTCAGCTCATCAAAATCTGCGTCCATAGTTTCTACTATCTTACCAAGACGACGGTTGTAAATTCGGTATGCTTTCTTGGAGGGTGAGTAACCAATGAAAATACCTATATCGGCTTTCGGTTGAAGTTTGCCCAAGTTCTCACTATTAATGTTTGGATAACAAAGAGCACCAAACACATGAAAGAATGAAACATCGGGTTTACGATCATGTAGAAGCTCGTAAGGTGTTTTTCCATGGCGTTTCCGAATGATAGAGCGGTTTTGTGTGAAACATGCGGTAGATACAGCTTCTGCCCACAAGAATAATGGAGCGTTCGCATAAATCAGCATAGTCCTAGCAGCTTCCATAAGCGTATGATTCCGTCTTTCAACGACACCGTTTTGTTGTGGAGTACGTGCAGCGGATGTTTCATGTGAGATACCAACTGCTTCATAGTAATCACGAAGAGTCTGGTTGACGAACTTTGTTCTATATACAGCGGACAGTAGTATTTAAACGTACCTGAATGAATTTCAGAAAAGTGATGATAGCCTTCGGTGCTTCATCCTTTGTACGTAGAAATCTAACCCATGTAAACCTGGAGAAATCATCCACAATAACAAGGATGAATTTCTTACCGCTCACACTTTCGGTTCGCATTGGCCCACAAAGATCCATATGCAAAAGATGAAGTTTTTCTTGATTGGTGTCTTCAGCTTTGGGCTTATATGATTTCTTGGTGCTTTTCTCCCTTGAACACGCGGAACATAAATGGTCCTTGTGAAATTTGAGCTTTGGAAGACCACGAACTAATTCGTTTTTAGCCAAATGATTAATAGCATCAAAGTTGAGATGATATAATCTGCGATGCCATAACCATGACATGGTCTTAGATGCTTTGGAGAGAAGACATACTGGAGAGGCGGCCATCATGTCTTGTAGGGACAAAGTATAAAGATTGCACCACGAGACCCCTTCAACAAATCTTTTCCTTCCAAGTTGCGGATGAAACAAGTATGTTGTCGAAAAGCAACCTCTAGGTTGGTATCACAAAACTGTCCTACTGAAAATAAATTATGACCAAGACCTTCTACATAGTATACCCTTGAAATCGTAACGTTTCCAATCTGATATTCACCATACCCCATTATCTTTGCAATATGATCATTACCGAATTTAACCGTTCCAAGAAACTTGCTGACGAAATTTCGGAGCATCGAGCGATCTCCGGTCATATGCTTTGAGCAACCGGAGTCCAAATACCAGAGGATGATTTGGACCACCTGAAAATATCACCAGACGAAGATAATGTATATGTTTCGTAATCTGAGTGTTCCTTGTTATTAGCAGGTACAGATTTAATGATCTTAGATTTGCTAACTTTAGGTTTCTTAGATTTCCTAGCCTTCTTCCTAGTTGGTGGTGTAGATTCAAGTTGGCTTAAATCCTGAGGTATTTCTTCACTGATAGGCACTATAGTGGGGGCTGACCTAATTAAAGGGCGCGGTTTCCATACTTTAGTGCTAGTGTGCCTAACTAAAGGACGCTGAGACCTAACCTCAATGGATGCATTCCTAGTTAAAGGGTACATTTTTCCATCTAATGTAAAGGTCCTACCAGTGGGACGCCATTGCCATCCAACTTGGGTACGAGTTCTCCCAGTGGGCTTCCATTCAAGATCATTCCTAATGGCATTCATTTCATTCACATGATCAATAAGACACAAATCATGACGTTGGGAAAACATGCACTCATTACAATTCCAACATTTCAAATTAGAATTCACAAATGGTTTAGGCTTCTGCACAGGCGCAAAGCTTTTAGTCTTAGCAACATGATTCTTTTTATTTAAATCTGACATAACATTCCTATGGTGAGCTTCTACTTTCTTCTTGATGGTTACTAGTGGAGGGTTTGATCTTATCTTTCTTGAGTGGCGATCCTTTAGCCTTAGTAGACTCTTTTAATTCTGTAGAAGGCAAAGTGGGAACATTAGTAACAGATTTTAAAGGTGCCTTAGTTGATGGTGCCAATGACGGTTTTGCTCCTGGAGTCTTATTAAATGGAGTTACAACAATGGGTCGATTATTAAGTAGTGCAGAACCCGGTTTTCCTATGTATTGCAAATATGCTAAGCAATATTGAACACGCTTAATATATTCATGAGCTGAATAATAGTAACTGCTTGAGGGATCTAACGCATACAAATCATCTAAAATATCCCTAACAAGATATACATGCTTAATTGCATTCCTCATATAATCATCGTAGGTAACCGGGTTTTTCTGATGGAGCGGGTTCTTATAAAGCACTACTGAATTGGTTGTTGGAGCACTAGAGGACGGTGCAGAGTTGGTAGCTAAGTTATTAACAACTTATTGCCGGGTGAGAAGAAGTGTCTCCTTTAACTCGGCCAAAACCATGTTTTTGTCAATGAGTTGGATGTTTAAGTCAGAGATTTCCTCACACTTTTGGTTCAGTTGTTCAACATAAGATTGTTGCTGTGCTGCATTAAAAGCTAAGCGTTCTTCTATTGAACCATAAAGAGCGGATAGTCCCTGTCTTGCCCGATCCATCTCCCCTAGAATAGACGAAAGTCTAATTTCTAAGTCCTGGTTTTTAGACTCTGCAGCCTCTAGTTCCAATTTTAGTGTTTCATTTGATGACACATCTCTCTTTAATCTCATAATCTCTTCCTCTAATGCCTTAACTATCTCAATCATCTTGTCACTCGTCTCAACACTGTTTTCACACCCATTTGTTATCAAAAGATCCTCATTTTGAGTTTGTTGTTTTAATTCTAAAGATATACAATGTTGTTCAAGTTGATTAAAACGTTTTGTAAGTAAATTGTAAGAATCTTGAAGCTTTAAAAATTCAGCGTTAGACTCGTGACAAGAATGATTATCTACCTCATTTACAGTATCAGCAACATTTACAGAGAGATCACACACATCATCACATATATTCACAACATCACATTTAATCATTGCGGATGTAAGCTCATTCGAATAATTAACATTCATAGTAGTAAGCACATCACACGAAATTACTTGGGACAAGAATCGGTCATATTCGGATAAAATCTTTTCCTTTTCAATTAATTGTAGTTCGTAAGCGGTGTCCATTTCATAAAACACTTTTTGAACTTCTGCAATTTCAAACTCAAGATTTTCCGAAAGAGATGCAAAACTTCCTTTTAGACTTTCGACAAACGGATTGATCTCATTCTTAAACACCTCGTTCATGTGTTCGAAAGCCCATTCTCCGGCGTTTAGGCCATTTGAAGTCGTACATTCCAAAATGACCTTGTCAAAACTAGTAAATTATTGATTAATCTCTTGCAAGTTTAACCATACATTGCTAACAGGTGGAAGATCCTTTGGAATTTCCTTAGGTCCTTCCATTTTGACAAGTGTAGGAAGTGTACTAGGGTTTTCTTCATTTAACATGTAGGTTGGTGCTGTGATGAGATCTTTATCCATATGGAAGCGAATTCTAAAATCCGTTTTTTCAAGCTCCTGATTCATTTTAAAATAATCACACTCGGGATATTTTGCAAAGTTGTATGACCGATTCTCATCAACTAGATCCTTATTTGTGCGATCATCGAAAATAACAATCAGGTCTAAGACCAATCCTAATTGGGTTGCATTATAAAGTCTTGGACTATGGATAAAAGCTTGTTTTGCATACCGTGGGTTAGGGGGAAGGCCTTTTTGACGCGATAAGTTAATCTCTCTAAACGATGCGTCAAATAAGTGCACTAGTTGATAGGCAGTGTATTGTCTTAAAAGCAAATAATCTAAACTTCTAATCTTATTAGCCGCATTAATTTCCATTTCATTCTTTTTAGACTCGAGTAATTCAAAATCCGTTTGAAGTTTGTGAAAATTAGTGACCACTAACTCTTTTTCTTTAAGTTCATTAGAAAGATCTGCTCTTAAGGTTTCAATTTCTTGCAAATGACTCATTTGTTTGTTTCGAAAATGATCATATTCGGGATTTGTTAGAACAGTGGACGAAGGAACTAATTCCAAAGTTTGAACTTTTTCGTTGCACAAAGCAAGCTCAGCAGACAAATTCTTATTCTTAGCTAGGGTTTCTAAGAGTGCAGTATTCATTTGGCTAAGTAATATAGCAGGAACCATGACCAAATCTTGTTGAGCAGGAATATGCGTATGCGAAATGGCTCCCGGTTGTGATTCACTCAAAGTCTGGGGACTCACATTGATATTACTATCATTGATTGTCTCCTCATTTGAAAGACTCGCCACCGAAGACTCATTCGGATCAGCGCCCTCTTGCCCAACTTGATGTGGTTGAATACTAGTATTAGTGGTATTATCAGTGGTATTAGTAAGTACCTCAGATATTTTTTCTGGCCCAAAGCTAGAGATAGTTGCCATAAGAGCTGCCTGAGCAGATTGAAGTTCATCACAATCTGAATCGTAAGCATCCAGATCATCTTCTTGGTATGCTGCATTCTGTGTAGTGACAACTTCTTGTTCAGCAATCCCTGGATCAGCAAGAAATGCAAGTTCCTCTTCATCAAGTTCCTGTCCTTGTGCCTGAGCGTTCACCAAATAAATCTTCTCTGCAAACCATTGACCATCCCTTCTCCTCTTGGGTTTTGTGCAATCCCTGGACATGTGACCTTCTTCCTTACAGTTGTAGCATGTAATCATTCTCAACTTGCCTGTGGAATTAGCCCGTGGAGGAGTGTTGACCATTGGAGCAGGATTGACCGTGCGTGCATTGGTGGTTGATGTAGTGGGTCTCCCCTGATAAGGTTGAATAGGTTGAACCATTACCCTGCCATTCTCAATAGTAGCTTGTTGTCGAGAATTGGATGAATTCCTCAGCTGATTGTTAGTAGGAGTTGGTCCTCTATATCCTCATTTGCTTAATGTCCTTGTGAGATAAGCAGACATAGTGGCTAACACTTCAACTGGGTCAGTTCCTTGTTTGAATTCAGGAATGGGGACTTCATCATTATCACAATACATTGCTTGGTCTTGTTGAGCTGCATAAGCACTAGAAGGAATACTCATGTGGTCAGAGTAGCTTGATGGATATGCTGCATTCTCTTGATAAGAAGAATATGATGACTGAGCATAAGGTGCAATGCTTGCTGGTGAATATGGGTGAGGTTGTGAGGCATATTGTGATGCTTGTGGTTCTCTCTGAGACGAAGGTGTATTAAACCGATATTGTTGCTGATGTGAGGTGGGTGGTTGCGGCAGAATTGAATATTGGGGAAAGCTTGGAGTCATGTACGGTGATGGATGATAGGCTTGGTGTCCCATGATATAAGGAGTGTTGTTGTATGACAAGCTTGGTTGATTTGCCATCAAAGCTAAAGAATCAGGGTACATACCTCGAGGCGAACGGTGCATGATCACGTGTTTCTCATGCTGCTGAAGAAAAGCATAGAGTTGATCTAAATTGCACTTATGCAAATCCCTGGTTAACTTAACATCGGTAATATACTCACCCCATTCAGCTTGAGGTAAAGTATTCAAAAACTTGGTGTTAACCTGGAATGGAGCAATCACGAGATTGTATACATTCAAATCATTCATGAGAGTAGTGAATCTGAAGTAGTAGTCGTGAAGCGTTTCCCCTGGACTGTACGTGAATCTATCAAACAGATCATACAACTGACATTCCCGTTCCTGTTTAGTAAGAGACGTACCTTGTAGCAACGCCTTTAGACGTTCCCATAAATCCTTTGCAACCGTATATTGACTTACCATTCGATAGATGTCATGTGGAAGAGTTTGGAGAATGGTATGAAGAGCCTTTTAGTCTGCATCGGCAACAAGTTGTTGAGCTGGTGTAAGTTCTTCAAACTCCCGTGGTCGAGTCACATTGTTAACCACGATGGTACCATAATCAAGTGGACCATTTAGAATTGACTTGACCATAAGCCTCCTATACGTCGGTTTTCCCTTAATGTATGACATCATACGGCCTTGCCATGCTTCAAAGACTTCTTTAATGAGCATTGGAGGGCGATTATCCGTTCCCGTAATGACGGAAATATCCGTAAGTGATGTCATTTCAGGCATTAATGAATTCGGATTCATTTTGATCACTTTAAAGAGACAAATATTATCGGTTTATCGAGTAGTGAAGTAAAGTTGTGAGTTGTGTTGAGTTTTTGTGTAAGAGACCAAGATTAAATCCTCTAAAAAATTGTCGAAAAAACAAGTAAAATATCCCTTGGTTCGGAACAATTGTTGATTCGGAAGTGTTGATTCGGAAGACTTTGGCTCGGAACTTCTTTGATTCGAAACAGTTGTTGATTCGGAAGATTTGATTCAGAACTCTTTGATCCGGAACTTTTGGTTCGGAAGAAAACTGATTCGGAACTTTCTTTGATCCGGAACTTTTGGTTCGGAAGAAAACTGATTCGGAACTTTCTTTGATCCGGAACTTTTAGTTCGGAAGAAAAACTGATTCGGAACTTTCTTTGATCCGGAACTTTTGGTTCGGAAGAAAACTGATTCGGAACTTTCCTTGATCCGGAACTTTTGGTTCGGAAGAAAACTGATTCGGAACTTTCCTTGATCCGGAACTTTTGGTTCGGAAGATATTGATTCGGAACTTTTTGATCCGGAACTTTACTAGAAAAAAAAAGCTGGTTCATGTAACAGTCGACTAAATATATGAAGAAACAAACCCAGATTTTTACCAAATTACCCAAAAAGTTTTGTGATTTCTACTAAAAGAAGTAAAACCCAATACTTATCTACTAATCCCAATCAGCAAAATCACCAAAAACTTCAAGAATCAAGATAGATTTTCCTAAAGAACACTAATACAATCAAAAACTAAATAACAACACAAATCATTACCTTAAATCACCCTATAGCTCTTGATACCAAATGTAGAATGTTGATAATCTTGTGTATCAATGAAGTGGGTTGAAGATTTCTAGAGAGAGAAACTAGTGAGAGAAAGTGAGAGAGAAATATGTGTTTTTCATTCAAAATGGTTAAACAAAACAATCAACAACCAACCCCTTTCCATGGTGGAAAGGGGTATTTATATCCAAACCACTAATGGGCTTGGGCCGACCCATGACAAGCCCATGGGTCGGTTTCTTACTTAACTTAATAAGCACACATTAACTACGAGCTATACAACATTAATAATATTGTGGAGTGACCGATACTTCTAGTATACGTTAAAAACGTATTTCTAACACAGACGATAAATATGCTCGCACCAAAAGTGAATGAGATAAATTACACTCGATACAAATAGGCTTTAGGTTGTCCTCTTCCCCCTAATCCCGGATACCTTAAGCAAGTTCAGGCCACTAATGAAACTTTATATAATGGTAGTGTGCTATTGTCTGATGAGCATGATCCTCCTATTGTGCATGATTCCGAGGAAACTACTGAACTTGCTGAAGAGACTCGTTTAAGAATGAAAAAGCTTGATAAAGAAGTGACACCCGTTTATTATCCAAAAATCAATCCTCCAACTGGTTTTGTTCGGTCTAAAAAGAGTACTGAAATGCTTTTGCTACCAAGTGAGGAATTGTCTGATGACCCTCCTAAACCGAGTATCACACGCCGATTTCTAAACGAGCTTAAAGATAACTTTGTCATCCTTAAACGTGTTGTTAATTCCAAAATAACTGGAGGAAATTTTACATCACCTGTTCAGATTGAGGTCCAAAAAATTCTTCAAAACGATATTAATCCGATTATTAATCAAGTTGATGCTAGGTTAGGCAATTTGGAAAACGCTTTTCTAAAAGAATTTGCCAACTTTGTTGAAGACTTTAAATCTTTGGCGAAGGAAGCTGATGAATCTCTTGATAAAATCAAAGTTTTGGAAAATGATCTTGAACGTCTCTCTAAAGCTAGTGATTGCATTGATAGTATCCCTGTTGAGTTAGGTACCTCTGTGTCGCATAATGAAAACCTTCAAACTGAGCTTGATCTTATGAAAGAGAAAATGGAATCTTATGTCATTAAAAAGGATAAAGAATTCACCGATCTTTGGAATAAATTTGTCAAAAAATGTGATGAATGCAAATATGACAAGATTTCGTATGAAAAAGCTTACAATGAAATGCAACAAACTATCGCTCGGTTGCAGGCTCAGTTAGGAGGGGTTAAGGAAACGAATTTGGCCTCTTCAGGGTTAGAGAGTGCTAGTGATGGTAATGATCAGATGCTTAAGGCTAATATTACAGATTTAGAATCTGTTGTCGTTTCATATAAGCGGGCTGTTGAACAAAGCAAGTCTGTCTATCAGAAACTTATTGATAAAATCTGTGAAAACTGTAAATTAAAGGCCTTGTTAAAAGATAAGACTTCTGAGCCTAGCTCGATTGTGGATACGATGATCCAGAAACCAGCAACCTCGGGACCCACTCATATTGCTGTAACACCATTTCCCAAGGCTGCTGGAATGAAAGCTGCTGTTATAGCCCCAGGAATGTTTCGCGTTAGACCTTCATCTCAAACTAGGGTAGATATCTCTGTGCCTAGCAACCAACGTAAAGCAAGCGTTAGGACAAAACCGACCACTATCGCACAACCACAAGTCATTGATTTAAAAAATGCTAATTCTAACAAGCGTGTGTCTTTTTCTACAGGAATGAACAACTACACTAAGAGCAGAAGGCCACAGCCTACGAGCAATACAAGGAATGATAGGGTCCCTTTTGCCTCTAGAAGTAGTCGTCCCAAGGCTAATAATGTGGAAGTAGAAGAACACCGTAGGAATTTACCGTTTTTAATTCATAATCAGAAACTTAATTCTTCTGAACGTAATGACTTTAAACTTGCTATTCGGAATGAAAAGTCTGAAGTTATTTGTGCTAAATGTAATAAATGTTTCTTTACTTTTAGTCATGATGTTTGTGGTTTGACTATGAATGGTTTGAACTATGATGGTTACACTTGACTTGACAAGCTTTCTATCAGCGAAACACATAGCACTCTTAAGGCTAAAGTGTATGTTCCGAAAACTAAGCAAGTAGGGTCCACTGAAAGTCTTGCTACGCCTAGAAGTCCTAGACTTACCTCTAAGTGGTTGCCTACTGGAAGATATTTTGCCTCTAATGGTCATGTTATTGATTCTAGTAGATCTCATACTGACAGTGAAATGTCGGTATGTGATATGGCCTGATTATTACCTAACCATACAGGAACCTATTTCTTCGGTTGCCAAATTTTCTCTTCTCTTATCATTGGCAGGCTGTTGAAATTTGTCGGTGTGTGGACTCGGGCTGTTCCAAACATATGACTGGGAATGGAAGTCTTCTCAAGAACTTTGTATGGCGTTTTATGGGAACTGTTCGATTTGGAAATGATCATGTTGCGGCAATTCTAGGCTATGATGATCTTCATTGGGGAAATATTATCATCACCAGAGTTTCTTTTGTTGATGGCTTGGGACATAATTTGTTCTCGGTTGGGCAATTTTGTGATTCAAATTTGGAGGTTGCCTTCAGAAGTCATACTTTCTTTGTTAGGGATCTTGAAGGAATTGATCTGTTGAAAGGAAATCGCACAACAAACCTTTACACCATTGATCTTTTTCAAATGTCTGTTGCATCTCCAATTTGTCTCATGGCTCTAGCCACTTCAACAAAGTCATAGTTATGGCATCAAAGGTTATCTCATCTCAATTTCGATGCCATCACCCAACTTGCAAAAGATGATCTCGTTACCGGTCTTCCAAAGTTCAAATATACTAAAGACCATCTTTGTCCATCATGTGAGCAAGGTAAAAGTAACAAGAAGCCTCACAAACCCAAACCTGTTCCAAATTCGACGAACAGGTTGCATCTCCTTCATATGGATTTGTGTGGCCCAATGAGAATCAAAAGTATTAATGGAAAGTGGTATGTCCTTGTGATTGTGGATGATTATTCTCGTTACACATGGGTTCATTTTCTTGCTTCGAAAGATGAAGCCCCGGATGTAATTATCAATTTCTTGAAGAAAACATCAGTGCTACTTCATGCCCCTGTTATCATTGTTAGAACGGATAACGGTACAGAATTGACCAATCAGAAACTGGAAGCTTATTTTGACGAAGTTGGAATTTCTCATCAAACTTCAGCTGTAAGAACTCCAGAGCAGAATGGAGTTGTGGAACGGAGGAATCGTACGTTAGTTGAAGCTGCTCGGACGATGCTTCTCTCCTCCAGTGCACCATTATTCCTTTGGGCTGATGCTATAGCAACTGCATGTTATACTCAAAACCGCTCCATTATTCACACCCGTTTCAACAAAACACCTTATGAGATCATTAATGGAAGAAAACCGGATATTTCATTTTTACATGTCTTTGGTGCTTTATGTTATCCGAAGAATGATCGTGAAGATATCGGTAAACTTGAACCTAAAGGTGATATTGGTTTTTCATTGGTTATTCTTCAATTGCTTGTGCTTACAGGGTTTATAATCGAAGGACAAGAAAGGTAATGGAAACAATGAATGTTACCTTTGATGAACTCTCGGGTATGGCCTCTCAACATAGAAGTTCACACCCCGAGCTTCAAAGTTAGACTTCTGGACACGTAAGTTCAGGACTCGCGCTTCAATTTGCACCGTCAGCAATCTCATCGTTACAACCTTCGGAATGTGACTTGGAAGTTTTATTTGGGCCAATTTATGATGAATATATGGAGGGTCCTTCGTCATTTGGTGTTCCTTAAAATGCCCCGGCTGCACCTGCTGCGGTAGTTCCAGAACTATCAGCTGCATCTACACCAACGGCATCCGTTTTTGCACCATCTACGTCAACCTCAACCATATTGACTCCAAATATTCCAACCACGTCTCCGACTGATGACGCAACTCAACAACATTCTCAGCAAATTCCAAATCATGTTCATCTTCAGAATGAAATAGTTGCTGAAAATGCAAACAATGCGATGCTCAACAAACACGAGTTTGTTAATCCATTTGCGGCTTCCACAAGTTCTACTCAGCCTTCTACACCATATGTGGATCCGTCGAGCTCGCATCAAGTTTCTCATACACTTCCACATGAACAAAAATGGACTAAGAATCATCCTTTGGTTCAAGTGATTGGTAATCTCTCAAGACCAGTCTCAAAACGAAATCAGCTGCGTACTGACGGTGATATGTGTATCTATGCACTATCAGCCAGCACAATGGAACCAGCAAGTGTTAAAGAAGTAATGACCTACGCATCATGGATTGAGTCTATGCAAGAAGAGCTCAATCAATTCATCCGGCTTGATGTATGGGAGTTAGTACCTCGACCGGACAATATCGATCCCCTTACTCTGAAATGGTTATTCAAAAACAAGATGGATGAGGAGCAAACGGTCATTAGAAACAAGACTCGGTTAGTTGTGAGAGGTTATAAACAACAGGAGGGAATTGATTTCACTGAATCCTTCGCCCCGGTTGCTCGAATGGAAGCTATTATGATTTTCTTGGCATACGCTGCACACAAATCGTTCACTGTGTATCAAATGGAAGTGAAGACGGCTTTCTTGCATGGACCGTTAAAAGAAGATGTGTATGTATGTCAACCTGAAGGTTTCATCAACACCAAACATCCAAGCCATGTCTACAAGTTGAAAAAGGCAATTTATGGTTTGAAACAAGCACCGAGGGCATGGTACGACGAATTAGCATCATTTCTTCTACAAAATCACTTCAGCAAAGGAACCATTAATCCAACTTTGTTTATCAAGCACTACGGCAACGACATATTGGTGGCTCAGGTCTATGTAGATGATATTATATTTGGTTCTACTAACCCTAAATATTCCATATTATTTGCAGACCTTATGAAAAGTCGATTTGAAATGTCCATGATGGGGGAAATGACGTTTTTTCTTGGTCTCCAAGTTCACCAATCCCCCCGTGGCATTTTCATATATCAGGCCAAATATGTGCTTGAAATTCTATAGAAATTTGGTATGGAGAACTGTGATCCTATTGGTACTCTAATGGACACTAAACACAAGCTTGATTTGGATAAGAAAGGGACATTTGTAGATGCTACAAAATACCGAATTATGATCGGGTCCCTTATGTACTTAACCTCAAGTAGACCGAACATTGTGCATGCTACTTGTTTATGTGCTCGGTACCAGGCTAAGCCAACCGAGAAGCACCTCAAGGAGGTTAAAAGGATCTTTCGTTATCTCTGGGGAACCATTCACATGGGTCTCTGGTATACGAAGGATTCTGGTTTTAATCTAACTTGTTTTACAGATGTCGACCATGCAGGGTGTCATGATACATTCAAAAGCACTTCCGGTGGAGCACAATTCTTAGGCGAGAAGCTAGTGAGCTGGTCATCAAGAAAACAAGACTGTACGGCGTTGTCCATCGTGGAAGCAGAATATGTGTCTATATCCGTGTGTAGTGCTCAAGTCCTTTGGATGAGAACACAACTCACGAATTATGGCTTTCACTTTAACAAAGTGCTTATATATTGTGACTCACAATCAGCCATAGCCATATCCTGCAACCCGGTCCAACACTCCAAGACCAAGCACATTGCTGTCCGATTCCATTTCATAAAGGAGCATGTGGAAAGAGGAACGATATAACTGTTTTTTGTCAAGACGGACTACCAACTAGCCGACATCTTCACCAAAGCTCTTTCTCAAGACAGATTTGAATTCTTGGTTCGTTAACTTGGTATGCGTAGTTTCACTCCTGATGAACTTGAACGTCTTGCACATTAGCAGTAACCTTGTATATATCTATCAGAAAATCAAAATACAAAAATATAAAACCTATAAAAACAAAATAAAAAAATGAGAAAATCTTTCAAAATACCAAAAATATTCTCCTTCGACATGTCTCTCAGCATCGATAATATGTACGCACTTAGAAATGTTGTTCAATAACGACACGGGTACGTACATAAAGTTCGAATGAGAGTTCAAATGTTTCAAAACATGTCTTTTCTATTTTTCTTCTCATAATGGCTTATAGTCACATGTCAGACTATAACCCGGTCCCTAAATAAAGAAAAGTCTTTGACTTATCCTCAAAAACGAGAAATTCATTTTTCTCGGTCATGAGCTTATATCAAAACATTCAAAGTTTTAAGCTCATGAACTAAATTTTCTCGGACTTTTGAGCATATATTTTCAAGGTATTTCAAAACAGTGTGCTCATATACTCCCCTATTTAAATAGAATCTCTTTTTGAGGGGGAGTATAATGATTTCATAAACATTTGTTCCAAAGTTTCATGACACATTATTCTCTCCATGTTTTATCACTAGTTTCACAAAAATTTCAATTTCATATAATTTTTGAGGGGGAGAATAGTGATTAAAATGTATCTTTGATATAAGTGCTTTCTCTCCCTAATATGTGCAAAAACCTTTCCTTTCATGATGCACATATGTAGGGGGAGCGTTTTGGGTGATATAGAAAACTCTCAAGGTGTAAACATTATATTCTTCAACACCTTGATTGCATTTTCAATTGATTTTTCTGGTTACGATATTTATACCCTTCAACACATTAATTCATGATGGTATTGGTGTCAAAAGGTGGTTAGGTATTCGTCCTATGATCCAACCAGAACCGGAGGGATCTTCCCAAGGAAAATTCATTAGAACTTAGAAGTCCTTAGGAAAGATGGAGTAGTTGAGTGTACGAGAATAATGCCGACTAATGACTTAAGCTAGCACTGGAACAATCACAACAAGGTGCTAGTTATGACGTCTTGGTAAACATTGAAGGGGTTGAAGAATGAAAAAGAAATGTAAGTATAAAGGGTGTAAAGAAAATAGCCCTCCATACAACTTAGGCAGAAACAGGGTCAATACATCTACTATCAGAATCACGTTGATGATTTCTGGTATTGAAGACAAAGCATCATAGACCCAGTGATGCAATGCGCAACCCCTCCCATCCTACTCAAGCTTCTCTCAAAAGAAGTTTGTTTTATTGTCACGGAGTTCAACTCATTTCTATCAACTATCTCACTCCGAGATAGTAGATATTGAAAAGGTGGCAGTCTGCTGCAGCCTCCGATCACCAAATAAACGTGCACTTATAGAGTCTAGAGCCAACGAGATTCATAAAAAATCTCATTAGGACACTTATTCCATATATCAATTGTTGTTCATCATTAGAACACAAGCGATGATTTACAGAGTCCTATGCTCTATCCTTGTGGTATTGCTAGAAAATTCAGAGTGATACTCTTTTGTTATCACAGTGATGAATGGAAATCCTTCTAGTGTTAACATCAAACAGCACTGCGGTAGGTCATATGTAAGACTCACTTAAATTGAACATATGTTAACTGGAAAGCCACAATGGTTTGATTCTTAATTGATTCAAACTCCTTCCAGGTCTCGACGCAATATCTTCATGATCTTGCCAGAACATTCAGAGTAATACTTTTCAGTATTTACAGTGACGAATGGAAATCCTTCCAGTGTCATCATCAAACAGCACTGCGGTAGGTAACTTGTGAGATTCTATATGAATCAAACTTGTGTCAACTGGAAAGCAACGATGGTTTGATTCTTAATTGATTCAAACTTGTCCAGGAAATTGAATTAACGACCTAATCAGCAGAATGGAAATGCATGATTCACTCATTACTATGAATTATATTTTGATATATTCAAGTATTGAGAACGGCTACCACAGCCGGAAACCCTGTCAAGGAAGTTCTTTGAACTTACCTAATCACAGGTACAGTATTCGTATTGTATAACGGGAAACCGGTGGAATGCAAACGGTGGCGTACCATCAAGAGTCGTAATTCAAGACCACATGCTCAAGTAAATGAAGAAAGCTCAAGAACATCTAAAGACAAAGACTTCTGCTACTCTGATGATCAAGGGAGATTGTTAACAAGCTTTCAAGTCAACACAAAACATGAGTATGTGGAGAAAGACACAATAACACAAGTTGGCAAAGTTACAAGATCAAGTCAAGGTAAAGATCAAAGATCCAAGATCACAAGTCATGAAAGGAACTATGAAGAAACTCTCAAGACATCGAGCTTCAAAGTCGGCAGCAACAAAGAAGTGAAGTCACATATTACATGACCACCCCTTAGGGGGAGATTGTTGGAAGTAATTAAAGTGATGGTCATATAATATATCGTTGCGAAGCTCGGGAAAAATGTCATTTAATGATGTCGAGAGTTTTTAGTTATTATTGTTTTATGTAACGGGATTTAGTCCCGAACACACAAATGAGGAAGGCCTCCTAAGCATTTGTTAGTTAGTATAAAAGGCTTCCTAATCCTCATTTGTGTGTGTGCTTTCCATTTTAATTAGTTTTAGAGAGAGAAAGGTGTGTTTGTTTCTCTCACTAGGAAATCACCAACTTTGTATTTCTTGTCTTTTCTTCATCTTAATCTAATCCTTTATTTTAGTTTAATCATCATCATGTTATTTGTGTTTGATTAGTCGTGTGATTAAGTCATACAGTTTGGGACTGGATTTTGGAAGTGCAACAACATTTTCATTCTTGATAAAGCTCTCAGGTTGAGTTGGATTAAAATTGGGTTCTCAAGTTATATGATTAATTATAAGGGTTTCAGATCATTGTGTGTGCTCTTTGTAATATATCAGGATGATACAAGGTTTTGTTTATTCTATATTTATAATAAGGAAACAGGAATGACTCTTGGCATAAAATCCGAGGTTAGTAAATTCAAAGCTTCATAAGAGTTATTGCATCTGCCCTTATTTATTGTCAGATAAAATATTTCTGTTTTCTTACTTGTATCATCTCTTCCAGGGGATCAAAGAAGGTTGGTATGATGGGGGGAGCATAGCTTTGGCAGTTATAATAGTCATAGTCGTCACAGGTACTACATCAAAATTTTACTAAATTTATTATGTACAGGCCAAATAGTAAGCACATGTTCTCTTTTATAACATGAAGCTTCTTTTTCCTGTTCTCTAGCTTTTAGTTACTATAAACAATGGCTACAATTTCAGAACTTAAATGAGGAGAAGCAGAACATACAACTGGATGTAGGTTTTCAGCAACTTGTTAATACGTCATTTGTACTTTGCTACTTTTTCTGACAACTGAATATGATACTATTAGGTTGTAAGAGGGGGAAGGTGGGTCAAGATCTCTGATCATTCTTGGATGGTCTATTCGTAAGTAAAACAGTTCAACCAAATTTCTAGAAAAGCAGTCCCAAACGCCTCTTCATATATAAGTAAAACAGTCCAACCAAATTTTTTTTAAAAAGTCATTTTTAGCCTTCTTTAGGGGCAATGAAATCTATTATTTCTTCCAAGTTTTATATGGCTAGGTGCGAGAACATGGGTCCATTTTTATGACCACTGGCCACAGCTACTTGGGTTTAAACCACTGACATCCGCCAGTCTTTGTTTCGAGAGGGTGTCTTTTTTTGGGTCGTATGTACAGAATTCATATGCAAAACATTCTCTGAGAGTAATGACTTAGACAGTTGCAATAAGAAATGCAGGAGCAGAAGTTTTTCCTAAACGCGAATGGCCAGCCAAAAGAATATGAGGTATCACCAGATCTTGTAGTTGAAGTTGCTCTAAAAATAGACTTTAATCTCAAAAAATCAGAATGTGGGTTGCTTTTTGTTATAGTGGTCCTACTAATATTCTTCTCTAAAAGAACAGGTCATTTGCTAATTGTCAATATTTTCATTCTTGAAACATTTTTGTTTTAGTCCATGGAGTATGGGTTTAGAGCTACCCTCACCCGTTCTTTGACGAACTAAGGGATCCAACCAACATACACGTATCATGGCGTACCAATCTAATATACACGTAGCAAAGAGCATATCCTGTAGGTATACACATGTAAAGTAGATAATTGAAAATATATTGTTATTAAAACTACTCTTTTTTTGCTTCAACTGGTGTCTTCTCAAGCAACCCTTCAAACTTTGACTGAGCCCAACTCAAACAGTAATCAATATTGTGTGGGAATGAATTCACTTTGCACATACTTCATGGTAATTATTAACTCTGTATAAAAACATCAAACATTCTCACATTTGCCTCTAAACAATAATGTATCACAGTGCTTTGTCTCCTCATTTTGTTGCTTCTTTTCCTCATTTTGTTGCTTCTTTTCCCTTTCGCTATGTTGTATTACATATCCTGGAAGGTATTAGCATATCTATAGTGAATATATGGTTTGAGAACCGATTCTTTTTAAGTAACTGATTCTTTGGCTAATGGATGATATATGGTTTGAGAACCGAATCAACGTGTGCAAATTTCTGGCCGTGCATGGGTCAAATGGGTACATTATTACAAGTTTAAGAAGAATGACAGTGAGTACCTGAAAGAGCTTAGTTCAGGTAAGTCATACCATGTTTATCAGCATTTCTACTTCATATATTTTATGTATTTTTTGTTCAAGCGAATCAAAATCAAATGACCAGAGATTTATATCGTCACACTTGGATGTTACTGCTTGAGTAACTAATAGAACATCAATTCTTGGTATTATATATACTTTAAAACATAAAGCACCACATGTGATGCATATAATCTGTGTAAGTTAAACTTCAAGAAAGTTGGACATAACTTCCAGTACAGTTCTATAGCGACGAAAGTCAAGGACAGGTACCGGTTGAAACAAAACCAAACATACACCTGACTCGAAGGTTTAAACAAACACGTAACTTGAATGATTTTTTGGCATCAATATTTTGCAGACCGGGATATCTTTTCTGCTAGTCGAGTTGCTGCAACTCGTGGCACTGTACGTGACTTGAAAAAGATTGACAAGCTGTTTAGTATTGTTTATTTTAACTACTAATTATATAAGGATTTTTTTTCATTACTTATTCAAATTTATATTATTCTTCATTGGATCATCATATTTAACAATAACGCCTCTTTTTGCAGGTGGCGGTGGAGGAAAAAAACATGGGTGGAGTGCTTGATACGGGATATAATCACATCATTATCACTACTGACCCAAACCATAGCAGTGGTGTACTTGTATTAGTCTTATTTTATTATACTTAGTTTTTACTATCTGAGATAGACAAACTCTATCTCCATTTATCTTCAGTTTTAAAAGGTTGGATGTGGTTGTGATTCCTATTAGCTTCCTTTGTCCCATTTCTCTAGAACTTATGTGTGATCCGCTTATCGTCTCCTTAGGACGGGTAGATAAAGATTTAGTTAAGACTTAAAATACATACCATATTACATCTTCCAACACCATCTAACACATGAAAAACATGATGGTTTATATAGTTCATAACAATTATTTAAAACCCTAATATGGATCAAAGAACGCATAGCGGAAGCGATTAACAAGATCATTAATTTAACACAATTATATTAATCAAGATTAGGGTTACATACCTTTATCCTAGCAAGATCCACAAGACGACGGAACGGACGGCAACTAGGGTTTATCACGAACACCACCAAGAATATAATCTAAAGGAAGATTATATCACGCTCTTGTACACACGTAATACAACGAGTTAACCGTGAGTCTAGCACGATCAAACCGAGCTTCAACGCTTATGGATTATCTACCCAACAACCCTAGAGAGGGGCTAGGACTAGATAATAAATAGAAGAACGAAAGTCAACGAAAACCCTATGGTGGGGGTATGTTGCGATCGCAGGAAGAGAAGAGAAGGGGAGGGACAAAATTTATGAAGGCCTTGGGGTTGTTTATATAGGCTTGGCAATCCTTGGGCTCCAAGTAATAAACACGAATTAGGAAACAAAAAGTTTCCCTCTCCCCCTCCTTGTTTGGCCGACGGCTACACCACCCCCAAGGGGTGTTTGTGTAGTTTTTCCTACTCTTTCTTTTAGCTTCTATTTAGTTTCCATAACGGTCGTTATAACTTAACTCTTATTTATTAACGATCGTTAGTTAAGCTTTGGTTCGATTTAATAAATATATATATAATATATTTAATAAATAAATTAACTCTTTACGTTATGTGTGCAATCCCGTGATCCCGAGTTCGATCCTATGTCACGACTATTAATTTTAAGTCCATAAACTTTCAGCTCCCACTTGGACAAAATTCTAATATCGTGATCACATTGACTAGCGTCTAGTTACACTAGCAATGTCACTAGTACAAACCGGGTAAGGTCTCCTGGACAAGAACCTTTTAATGATTACATCATTATTATTATCCTTTCATTTCAAATACATCGTTAATAAGGATATGGATCTAAGTCATTCCTTCATTAACTATTCTGTTTCTCGTTTACGGATATAGCAAGATTACCAAAACACATTTGGGTGTGGCCACACAAACATCTTACTACTCCCCCGAGGGGCCCAGTTGTATTTATACTTCAAAATAAATTTGAAGGAAACAAATCCCATTTCGACTACAAGCAAAACACATGAACTTCGCAACACTTCTGAAAATAACCCTTATGACTACCAATTACGTTT
Organism: Glebionis coronaria; assembly: GCA_025667525.1. Taxonomy (NCBI): domain Eukaryota; kingdom Viridiplantae; phylum Streptophyta; class Magnoliopsida; order Asterales; family Asteraceae; genus Glebionis; species Glebionis coronaria. The sequence goes on along the minus strand of CM046874.1, from coordinate 48,369,867 downwards.
AGCGTTAGGTTACCTTACAGAAATGCACTACATTCAATGCAGTTTTCTGGTATCTCAGGTCTAAGGATAACTATTTATGATTTACTTAATGACAAAGATCCATAAAGTAAAATCACATAGTTGGGATAAGTCCAATATTTGATCCATCAAATATCATCCAAAATTGACCAATATACTTTCAAGTATACTCTGTCACCATTTCGAATTGTCTTAGTTTAATAATACTCCCATATTATTAATCAACAACGGACATTTAGAAACATCAAAATGCTCATGGATTAAAACATGTAAAATATGATACAAAATCAAATAACGGAAAAATATACGAAACCCAATCTTTATTTCATCAATTCAATAATGTCTTACATCCTTTATCCAAATACTAATCAATAGATTTATTGCATGAATACGCTAGCTAGTTGTAGCCCAATTGCCTTGGCATGCTTAACTACCTTTGGCCTAGATAAAGCCTTAGTAAAAGGATCAGCTACGTTATCATCTGTGTGAACTTTTATCAATTTTATTTCTCGAGCTTCCACTTGTTCTCGAACGTAGTGATATCTACGTTTAAAGTGTTTGGCGCCCTTCATGACTCCAGGGTCATTGGCGAATATTATTGCCGCAGAATTGTCGCAATATATATCAATAGGTTCTTTAATTGAAGGCATCACTCCAAGATCTCCAATAAACTTCCTAATCCAAACAGCTTCCATTGCGGCTTCTGAAGTGGCCATGTACTCAGATTGAGTCGCATGCATAGCAATGGTTTTCTGCTTACTGCTCTTCCAGTCAACTGTTCCTCCATTGATGACAAACACGTAACCCGTCTGAGACTTCGTATCGTCTTTATCACAATGCCAGGACGCATCACAGAACCCTGTTACATTCAGTTCTGTGTCTGGTTTACCCCCGAATACCAAAAACATATCTTTCGTACTCCTTAAATACTTTAGAATATGTTTAACAGCAGTCCAGTGGAACTTTCCTGGATTCTGTTGGTATCTACTGACCAAGTTCTGAGCAAACGCCACATCAGGCCTTGTACATCTTACAACATACATAATAGATCCTACTGCCGAAGCATAAGGCACCTTCTTCATGTATGCCACCTCTTCAGGTGATGATGCATCTTTCTCATGACTTAACTCATGCTTAACCTCCATCGGTAAGAAACCTTTCTTAGAGTTATGCATGTTATATTTCTTCAATATCTTATCAATATAAGCATCTTGACTAAGACCAATTAACCGTCTACTCCTATCTCGATAGATTTTAATTCCCAGAATATATGCAGCATCTCCCAAATCTTTCATAGAAAAACATTTACCAAGATAATCCTTAACTTCCTTAAGTCTTGGAATGTTACTTCCCATGATTAATATGTCATCGACATATAGAATTAGGAACACTACATTACTCCCACTAGCTTTGCGGTATACACATGGCTCATCACGATTTTGAATAAATCCGAACTTTTTGATTCCTTCATCAAATCGCTTATTCCATTGACATGATGCTTGCTTCAAACCATAAATGGATATTTGAAGTTTGCACACGCGCTTTGGATATTTAGGATCAACATACCCTTCCGGTTGTTGCATATAGATGTCTTCATCTAAGCGACCGTTCAAGAAGGCAGTTTTAACATCCATTTGCCATATCTCATAGTCATAGTATGCTGCTATAGCTATGAGAATCCTAATAGCTCGTAAGTCTGCTACAAGAGAAAATGTCTCCTCGTAGTCTATGCCAAAAGTTTGAGTAAAACCTTTAGCCACTAAACGTGCTTTATAGGATTGTACATCACCATCCATGTCAGTTTTCTTCTTATAGATCCACCTATTTTTCACTACTTTAGCATTTTTAGGTGCGTCTACAAGAATCCAAACATCATTGATTTCCATGGATTTCATTTCCTCATTCATTGCAACTATCCATTTTGACTTTTCTGGATCAGACATTGCGGATCGATAGTTAGCAGGTTCACCAAGATCCCCTACTTCCTCCTCATCATCCTCTATGTAAAGACATAGTTTGTCCGGCGCACGTATAGTCCTTTGAGACCTACGTGGAGGAATTAATTCCGGCGGAACACTCAGACTTTCTGGTTCTACAGGAATTTCATCGCTAGTATTTTCAGAAGGAAATGTATCTTCTTGAATTTCTTCAAGATCATAATTTCTCCCACTGAATTCTTGATTTACAAGATCATTTTCAAGGAAGTCTCCATACCGAGCCACAACTATTTTGTTCTCAGCCGGATAATAAAAGTAGTAACCCATAGTTTCCTTAGGGTAACCTACAAAGATACATTTTACTGAGCGTTGTTGGAGTTTATCTCCAGAGTCACGTTTCACATACGCCTCACAACCCCAGACTTTCAAATAAGACAAATATGACTTCTTGCCATGCCATAGTTCATATGGTGTCTTATCAACCTTCTTTGTGGGAACCATATTTAGAATACGAACAACAGATTCAAGAGCATAATCCCAAAAAGATAATGGTAAAGTTGTAAGATTAAACATAGATCGTACCATATCTAATAATGTACGATTTCTCCTTTCGGATACACCATTTTGTTGTGGAGTATATGGAGAAGTAAGTTTCTGAACAATTCCATTCTCACTTAAATAATCTTTAAACTTTTGACTTAAATATTCACCACCACGGTCAGAACGAAGAGCTTTAATCTTCTTTCCCAGTTGTAACTCTACTTCTGCTTTAAACGTTTTGAATGTTTCAAATACCTCATGTTTATGCTTAAGTAAATAAACATAACCATAACGGCTATAATCATCCGTAAACGTCAAGAAGTAGCTAGCACCTTTCCTTGACACATGTCTAAGTGGTCCACACACATCAGTATGTATTAAACCAAGTAGTTCAGTAGCCCTTTCAATATTGCTATTAAAAGGTTTCTTGGTCATCTTTCCAGAGATACAAGATTCACATTTATCAAATGATTCATCATTGATACTTTCCAAAAGCCCATCACGTTGCAGCTTTTGTATGCGAGTCTTCCCAATATGGGCAAGCCTACAATGCCAAAGATAAGAAGAGTTCTTGTCTAACTTACTCTTCTTATTCATGCTAAAAACAGAATTATTTTTCCTCTTGGAATTTTTATCATGCATGTTAATTTCAAAAACACCATTCACAGAAATTGCATCAAAATAGAATAGACCATCTTTGAAAAACAGAAATTCTATTATTATCAATCGTGTGAGTAAATCGAAGATCCAACATACAAGAAAAGGAAATAACACCCCTAACAATTGTAGGTGCATAATGACAATTATTTAAAGACAGTACTAAACCCGAAGGTAAAACTAATTTAAATATTCCTATAGCTTCAACCGTTGCTTGTTCGCCATTGCCCACTTGCAGAAATTGTTCCCCATAGGATAGTCTCCTCTTTAACTCAAATCCCTGCAGGGTATTACAAATGTTAATACCACATCCCGTATCATATACCCAGGAATTGGATTTGTATGAAAGATTAAATAACTCTATCATAAATAAGTTACCTGAAGATGGTGCTGCAGCAACTTGCTCAGCCTTCTTCTTATGTTCTGCCATTTCTTGGAGATAGAGAGAGCAATTCCTCTTCCAGTGTTCAGTCATTTTGCAGTAGTGGCAAGTCTCATCTTTCTGAGATTTCTTAGCAAAGTTCTGCTTCGGCTTAGATGTAGTCGCAACTTGCTTGCTCTTATCAGCCTTGCCTTTGCCTTTCTGCTTCTTATTCCCTTGCGGTTTAGGTTTAGACACTCTACCCTTTTGTACATAAAGTACTTGAGGCGTAGCAGTGGATGCCTTATCTTTCAAACCCTTTTCGAAGTCAATGAGCATTGCATGCAAATCATTCACTGTCTTCCCCGTGTAATGCATATTATAGTTACGAACGAAATCACCAAAGTCCTTATTAAGGGACTTATTGATCAAGTTAATAGCCATATTATGATCGAAGGGTTGTCCTAGTGCGATGAGTTGTTCCATATAACCCCTCATCTCCATGTAATGTGCACTTACGGACTTTCCAGGAGCTTGCTTGCAGCTATGTAGAGCATCAACCAGATCATAGATCTCTACAGCTTGTGGCGTTTCATACACTGCCTTGAGTTCATCAAGCATTTGCTTAGGAGGAAATAGCTCATACTTCCTTTGAAGTGATGGAGCCATTCTCCCTAACATTACAGCAGCCACCTCATGGTGCTTCTTAACGTTAGCAGCGTGTTGAAGCCTTTCCGCATCAGATGCATCTTCAGCAAGATCCTCCGGAAAAGGAGTTTCCAAGATATTGATAGTACCCGCTGCTCTTAGAACAATTCTTAGTGAGCGGTACCAATCATTGAAATTCGGGCCAGTAAGTTCAGGCCGTTCAAAGAAAGCTTTGAACGCCGAGCTTATTGTCAGATTGCTTTCGGGTTGAGCCATTTCTACAGAAATAAGTTCAAACATTAGTATTTTCGATAATACAATTCAAGAAAATAAAATTACCCCGGTAATAAAACCATAGTATTTTCCTTGAAAAACTAGAACCCATATTGACATAGATTCATCACATCAGTTGATCTGCTAGTGACAAATGTATTCAACATAGTAACTTGTCGAACAATAATTGCCAAATCAAATTGCAATTTCTAGATATGTTAGGGATTTACATTGCCAAAATCATTTGCATTGTAAACATGTTTTATCCCTACTTTATGTCTTAAGTTTCCAGTTCTCACTAAGTAACTTAATTAAGTCGACTAATCTAAAGAACATAAAACCTTCATGTGCAATCTTATTCAGTCATGAAGTTTTCTCTCCATTACAACATCGTCCGATATCTTATATGACGACAATTGTAACTTCAAGTGTTCGTCAATTAGAGGGCATATGACTTAAATTTAGGGTATAGATTTTGGTGTCAAAATCATGTACGGAGAAGCATGCATACATCTCCATAACATAAGTTTAATAAAACGTTTAGTAAACTTTTTGGTGAGACTAAAAGTCCATCATATACTTGCAAGTTGAGGTATTGGTTAAACCAATTAAAGATTTTACACACAACTAAATTCACATCGTACTTTTTCTAGAACATAGTTATAGCACAAAGCAATAACCTTATTCATTGTGTTTCGGATGTGAATTAATGTAGTTAAATCAACCTTAAAGAATTGTACCAATAACAACCGTAGGTAATTCCATTTTTGACGCACAGGCGAGCCGGGAATTTGGTCAGCGCTGAAGCATAACACCTCCTTCCTTTACCGGGTACATGACCAGCGGTGCGTTATACCCACTTTATAGTTTGCCAAAATTGAGTAGGCCGTTAAGTTGCTATTGCAATTCTAATCAACGCAAATCATATGAATTTTACATCTCAAAACAATTCATTAATTTTGATAAGATTTAGTCCATATTATTTTCCTTGGAAAAAAATTACCCTTGTTTACAACATACAATTAAAAAAAACGTATGAAAACAAGTAGTACAAAAAAAACTAAATCAAATAGCCACATGCAAACCAATTTATTCAAAGAACATCAAATCTAGGGTTTTTATGAACATAAAAAGTCTTCCCTAATTTTAAAACTTTGAATCAAATAAAGCAAATAGCAATCAAAATTATATGATCCGTAAGAAACATGCATGTTTATTACGGATCTCCCACATTCTCTTAACAATTAAAAAACTACGGATCGTAACCACACATGACATAACAATTAATTCATGCAAAAACATCTAAAGTTAATTACCATGCAATTTTAGGGTTTACAAAAAAAAACTTTATTTTTTTAAAAAAAAAAATCGATAAAAGTCGATTTTAATAATAATAAAAAAAACAAAACCCTAATTTTCATAAAACCTAAAAAACAACATGTAATTTTTAACACAAATCATTATTAGTTAAAAAACTTTAGATCTTGATAATTATAATCATGTTAAAACGGCTCTGATACCACTGATGGTTTATATAGTTCATAACAATTATTTAAAACCCTAATATGGATCAAAGAACGCATAGCGGAAGCGATTAACAAGATCATTAATTTAACACAATTATATTAATCAAGATTAGGGTTACATACCTTTATCCTAGCAAGATCCACAAGACGACAGAACGGACGGCAACTAGGGTTTATCACGAACACCACCAAGAATATAATCTAAAGGAAGATTATATCACGCTCTTGTACACACGTAATACAACGAGTTAACCGTGAGTCTAGCACGATCAAACCGAGCTTCAACGCTTATGGATTATCTACCCAACAACCCTAGAGAGGGGCTAGGACTAGATAATAAATAGAAGAACGAAAGTCAACGAAAACCCTATGGTGGGGGTATGTTGCGATCGCAGGAAGAGAAGAGAAGGGGAGGGACAAAATTTATGAAGGCCTTGGGGTTGTTTATATAGGCTTGGCAATCCTTGGGCTCCAAGTAATAAACACGAATTAGGAAACAAAAAGTTTCCCTCTCCCCCTCCTTGTTTGGCCGACGGCTACACCACCCCCAAGGGGTGTTTGTGTAGTTTTTCCTACTCCTTCTTTTAGCTTCTATTTAGTTTCCATAACGGTCGTTATAACTTAACTCTTATTTATTAACGATCGTTAGTTAAGCTTTGATTCGATTTAATAAATATATATAAAATATATTTAATAAATAAATTAACTCTTTACGTTATGTGTGCAATCCCGTGATCTCGAGTTCGATCCTATCTCACGACTATTAATTTTAAGTCCATAAACTTTCAAAACACCCCCTACACTAAATATGGTTAAAACAAAGTGAAACATATGCAGCTTATTAAGTTTCGCTTACAACTGATAAGAAGTCAAAATTTCTTTTTTTCATATTACACCAGTGTATTAAACGTCATCATATTATTATATTAATACCATAGTTTTTGAAATTCATCAACGCATATACCAAAAGTATTTGCAGGATGGCCCAAACTAACCTGCTGTTTCAGCCTTGTATAAACCCACTGACCTTCTTCCACCTCAAACCAAGTGACCATTCAGCTTTTTAGGACATGACTAAATGTAATACTATACAGGAGCAAGTATACAATGACAGATATGTCCCTAAAAGAAATGCCAAAGGATTATTAACTATTGTTTACTCGCATACTTGGTTGCTTTTGCATATGTTTCATGCCGGAACTTCCAATGATTATTGTTTAACACCACCAATGCTCCCGAAACTTCGTAAAGTCGGAGTAGAAAAATAACGAGTCAAGATTAATCTTTTTCCATGTTGGTATAAGTGAGTTCAACACTCGTTTGCTTCTATTTTTTTCCCCAAAAAAGTTATTTTTGTTAGTTTTAATTACATAAACTAAACCATCACAATAATGATATTTATGTCTTTCATAAATTATTTAAGATATGTTAGCATTTATATACGCTTTTGACGAATTTGACCCGTTTGACATTTTCCTTGTCGTTTAGTTTCTAAACTTTTGACTCGTATCCCTGTTGCAGCCAAGATATAAAGAAGATATATTGCAAAAATCGTAACAAATACTACCTAAGAACATGCGTGTTATCATGGGAGTACTCACATGAAAGCCGGATGTGGCACGAGCTACACTCAATATTAGGTTACGAAAGATAAATTTATTATAAAATAAGTTTTTCTTGATACGTACAACACCTATTTCTAGATAACGTGAAGCAATTTTAGTGCTTATAATCAGTAAAAAATTTGTGCAACACCTTAAAATAAATCCTGGGTCCGCCAGTGCGTGTTACATAATTTATTAATTAGACATTGATTATGAACATACCCAGAATGCAATAAATAAACATTTATAAAACATGATAAAATTATGGTTGATGATGATTGATGACTAGGGGCGTCGAAAAAGTCGACCCGATCCGAACCCGAGCCGAACCTAAATCCGAATAAACATATTCGGATCAGGTCAGTCGGATCTAAAGATGACAATATAAAAAAAACATGGTAAAGAAATAATGCACCTTTGGAAATTTGGAATATGGCAGTGTTTGCTTTTATAATTAAAAAAAAGTACGACTAATATAAATCGGTATCCGTAGGCTCCTTTTATGTAATTACCAATGTTTTCAGACTCGGTTCGATCTGATTTCGGTCGAAAAACATGTCATATTGATCTGGGTTTCATATTTTCGAAACCTCGCTAGACCCGTCGGATTTAAGGTGACATGGGTCAACCCGGTTCTCGAGACACGCCCGGATTTCGATTTTTTCGAGTTTTTTTTTAATTTATGTAAATTCTACGTATTTATGACAAAATTTTATTTGTAAATATTATATTGATCGGTAAACAATTTATATCTTTCGTATACAAAATTTTTTATATATAATTTCTTTTAATTACTAAAAATATGAAACAAAAATATTTGAAAAAAAAAGGTTAACCCGAGTCGACCCAGACCCGATAACTTAACCGGATCAATTTAAAACCGAATTTTAAAACATTGTGTATTACCGTATGTGAGACATACACCGGTATGTTTTCCTTCACATTTTGTTTAACTATTTTTTTCTCGAGTCAAAACAAGACTTTCTTGACTCGTCTGCCACTTCACTCAAACCGATCATCACAATGTCTTGGTTGCTACTTGTCGGGTGAGCTCGGTTCCGGAACCACACGGAGTCGACCCAACACCGAAAGAACAGAGAACCGAAAAACATATATTTTAGGAACCGCCAAAAACTATGTTTTATTCTCGAGATTTCGTTCCGGTATTTTGATTCTGCCTGATCGGAACCGAAGGTATTTTGATTCTACCCAATTGGAACCCAAACTTAAAAAAAACAGTAAAAACTGTTTTACATATTGACATTTGCACTGTGATTTAGCTCGGCTTTAATTAATAATGACTTGTGCAGTGTCGATATATACTCTAAAAGTTACAGAATTCACAAATTATATTTTTGTAAGTAAGAAAAAAATACTCCTAGTATCTTATTATGGTAAAGCTTTTCTAATAAGCTTTTTATTTAACATTTTGTTTCCAAAATGAAAATAAATTAAATTGTAAAAAAGACAATGACTAATTTAATAGATGAAGAATAACATAAAGGATTAGATAATTTTGAAAAGAATAAACTCGATATCATAACACTTAATCTGATAAGTACAAATACACACAATAAGTTGTAAAACATAAATTATGAAGAAATACAAATATGAAGATGCAACAAGTATGAAAAGCTAAAGGTTCGTTTGGTTAGAAGTCGGGTTTTACTTTGGGTGTAGGTTTATAAAGTGATTGATTTATATTTGTTAGTATGGATTTTGAATTAAATGAAAAAAAATTATTAGATAAATTTGTATTAAAATAAAATAAAGTTAGATAAAGTGAAAAAGGAGGACCACTAATAAATAAAATTCAACCTTTATCATTCCTTTTCAAACAGTTTGTGTCATTAGGTTTAGATCCCCATTTATAATCCCAGGTTTTGAACCAAACGAATTTATATCATCTTTTCATTTAAAAACCAAATCCAAAGTAGGTAACCAAACGACCCCTATACATCTCATAAAAATCTACTATATTTGAATGCCGGACGGTTCTTCGGTTCAAAAACCAAAAACAACGATTTCGAACCAAATCAAACCTAGAACCAATAAAATATTTAGGAACGAGGACCGGACCTCCGTTCTAAAACTAGGTTCGGGTTGGTTTGGTTGTTGTTTTTGGTTCTAATTCTTGGATCCGAATCGGTTCTCGCTCTATTTGCTCACCCCTAATTGCCAATACCTCAAAAATTATTACACAACGGCATTTTGTACATTTTCCTGAGACTGCACCTTGTGAATCACCACCCATGGAAGACTACAATTAATAAAAATATTCACCTCTACTTGCACTTAAATATTCACTGTAGGTGCATGGGTTGGTCGGGCAGGTTGGGTAATGGGTCAAACAGGGTGTTTTTGGGTAAACATTTCATCAAGTGTTAGAAATGTTTTTGTTTAACTTTTGTATGAATACAGATTTTATACAAAAAAATAATATACGGATCAAGGGCGACCAAGGCTTAAAAAAACACAAACCTATTAACCAAACGAGCCTCACTAGAAAAGATATGACTGATATGCAAGCGTACTTTTAAAAAATATTTACGAATCGAGTCCGTTGGGTACGTCAAGCCCTAAAAATATAATAAATGAGTTTCGTTTAAGTTTTCTTTTAATAAAAAACGAGTCACACTTCAGACAGATAAAACTAATATCCAAACGTACTTGAAAAAAGATTTGCGAAACGATCCCGCCCGTTGGGCGGGTTACGACGCTAGTATATATATATATATATATATATATATATATATATATATATATATATATATATATATATATATATATATATATATATATATATATATATATATATATATATATATATATATATATATATATATATATATATATATATATATATATATATATATATATATATATATATATATATATATATATATATATATATATATATATATATATATATATATATATATATATATATTCATATGTTAGACTTTTTTTACTTCTAGATTCATCTATTTAGTACACAATATTATTTAATGAAAACGATCATACCTCGTATGTCAATTCATTGTTTTAATACGATTTCTTAACCGTCCCTTATCTAAATACCAATTAAGATCACTGCATGATAATTCTATTTTTGATACTATTGTCTTGATTACAACAATCCAATCATTAAAAAGGCATAGATACATACAAACTAGATTATTGATCTTGTGGAACTTTAAGAATACTTATTCATAATCACAAGTTATGACATTCTTTGAATACTATGATGATTGGTCAATATGTATGTGTGCACCATGATATAATAATATCACATTAATTGGTCACAATACTTTCCATAACATGTATACAACACTTATTGGAAATATTCTCACAATAGTTTTTAAAATTGTAAATCATTCTAACTCTTTAATGTATAATACAACTATACTTTTAAACCAAGCATGTCAATTTAGTCATGATGTCATTCATGACAACGACTTGATAAAATTGGAATTGAGTATCATCTCAATTAAAACAAGCACTAGTGTATATCATACCACCATGTTATTATTTTGTAGACCTTAAACATTCCTTTAACAATGGTTTGGATATTTAATCAAAATCCAAGTTTGTCAAACATAATGATATTATTATGATTATCGAAAATTATATCCATAGTATATCCACTATTGGTTCCAAGAATAAAATTCTCAATCCAACACTTATTTAAATGTTTCTTCTATCTTCTGTCAATTAGATTCAATGTTTCCAAAATTATTTCTAATGTTTTTCAATTAGATTTTAATGTTGTCAAATCAACTTGCATTCATGCAAATGATACAACTTATTCTATGTACAATATAATGACATTAATGAATCCTTAGTGGGTCTTAAGGAATTTATTTATGCATTTAATCTCATCACGTGAGATATATAATTCATATTGTATTTTAGACTTAATTCACCACATATATTAAAACTTAACACTTTTTCTAAGGTTGTATGTTTTGTTTTCCTAAAGTCTTCAAAGGAAACTTTATTTCAATCTAACAAATAAATTCTTAGATGAAAGATTGTTTCTAAATGTTTAACAACATATTTGATTTTAGAGGAATAAAACATAATACTCCTATTGGCTTTGAGGTTTACTCATGATCCATCTTATTTATAATTATAAATCAAATACCGCAAGTGATTGATTTAACAATTAAAATTTAAGTCTTTGCTCATTTAGATGCATGCTATTAAATCATATGTGGATTCCTGCATTTTGTATATCTTATAAAGATTATTTGTGAATTCATAAAACCTTCTTATGATTATATATCTTCCTAGAAAGGTAAGCATTCATCAAAGATTTTTGTAATCTAATTTGTCATAACTCTACCTCTTAGAGAAAGTATGACAATGTAAACATCTTTACACTTTTTTGTGTAAAACTTGTATCATTTACCTTGTAATAATAGATATATATATACATGACTGGCCAATGAATATCCCTAAAATGAAAACTCGTTTTAGAATTCTTCAAATAATTGATAGGTGGAGGATCAATCAATTTTCAAATGATGATTATCGTTCTAAGGACAATATCTTTTCATTCGTAGTGTTGATTTATTCATCAGATCCAAAATCTGATAATACGTCACTTATGGTTAGTAATTTCATAATGATCTTCTAACTCCAAATCTCAATATTAATATCAGAAACATATCATAAGGAATCCATGTGGATTTATGAATGTGAGTAACATCATTCTAAAGTTTTAATTTTTCATGTTTAGCCTTAGTCAACTTCAGCAAGTGTGTTTAGAAGGCTTGTGTATTATATCCTTGAAATCAATGTTGTTAAGATCGAGATCCTACCATGGATCATTTTCATCATTGCAAGATTAGAATCGTAAGATCGGATCGAGATCTTAAGATCCTACTCTAAGGTCTTCTTATTATTTTTTGTAATATTATGCAAATCTACAAATTTTATATATCACTAACATAAAAATATATGAGTGATTCATAAAAATATTATCATAAATTATAATTATGAAATGTTTAGGAGACTAAAATGTTGTTTTTTCAAATTCTACAAGACTTGACCAATAAATTTGTAGGTTTTTAAGTTTGTAGTTCGAGTAATGTAAGATCAGATCGTAATAGATATTAAGATCATATGGTCAGGATCAGGATCCTATAAGATCTTACGCTTACAGAGATCCTATGTAAGATCTTGATGTTTTTTTCTTTAAATTATTGTAAAGTCATAAGATCCTAAGATCAGGATCAGGATCGGGATCTTGACAACCATGCTTGAAATAACTCAAGACTACTACTTGCTTTGTACAAGCGTGGGAATCCCACTCGCTTCGAGCAACAAAACCTTTTTGTTCTTGTGTGGGTTTTGTAGGAGCATTATCCTATCGTTTCTTTGGGCATCCTACAAAATATACTAAGTAGTACTAGACTTTGTTAATATAATATCCAGGATTTCTAACAAAATCTAAAATCTAATTAAGATTATGTGATTCATCCCATCTTGTTATTCTAAGAACAATGTCTTAATTGACATTCTATTTTGGAGTTATATTGAGTATATCCAAGACATACTCAATTTCATAACCTTGATATCTTTTAGGAGTAAATATGTTAAATTCATAAATAACAAAAAATAAAACATATCAATGTATATAATTTTATTTCTCTTATTGGACATACTATACATTGGTATTTTAATAAGATCAAATTTATGAGATAATCTCATAATTAATTTGATGAACTTATACTTCATAGCTTTGTCTATTATGTCAACTTAAGTTTCAAACTTAGTAGGATCAATAGTATCATTAAGTCAATTGTACGCTCTTAAATTACAAGTCTTTGATCTTATTAAAACTTAACGTGTATATCTCAACCATTAGACATAACCGTCTAAGTTTTACTATTTGTTATAAGTCTGTGAAGAAATCAACGACTTAATGTACATGTCTTACTCAATAATACATTACAAACTAACAAATTTTACTTTATGTTCTAAGTCTTCTCACAAGTAGAAGATTTAATGTTTATGTCTTAAAAATGAGACATACCAAACATTAAACTAAATTAAACCCGAGTACCAATTCATTGTCTCAATAGTAACTTTAAGTTGATTATAAACTTACCATGCTTATCATTTTCTAAGAAAACATAATCATGTAGCTTATTTTTCTATCTTGACATTCTATATCTAATAAGGAAACCTACCATAAAAGTGTAGTAGTCCTAGTAGAGTAATGGTTTCCTTATATCAAGAAAACCCTTATTCATATTGTTCACATTGCTCCTTACCTACAATTAAAATTTCTCACACTTAGGTATGGAACAACTTATTTCATACAAAAACACTACAATGGTTAGTTTGTTTGTATCAACAATATGATATTGTCACAAATAGAATTAAGTCTACCTTAAAGCATAGCTAGTGGGATTTCATCTATTAATAACGAATCATGCATAACTATCTTGCAGATAACTTTAACATCAGAAGTGACAAGAAGAAGGAAACAAGTTATCAAAGTTAATACACGGTGATTCTTATTAAATAAAGATTCTTCACACTAGAAAAGTAATTTATTATTTCAAGTCCAATAAGAAATAAAGTGAGTAGCTTATAGCTCCCATTAAAACTAACAACATCTCAAGTATTCCATTTGTATAAAATGTATTACTCTCATTTGTTTTGACAACACTAATAGTGTTTCATTACTAGCTAGTGAAGGTAAGTGACATTTTATCTTTCCATATATTGAATATCACACATTATTGCTGACATGAGTCATATTAACCAGTAACAATTACTTGGATATTCAAAACAATGTGTTACGTTATATATGTACATACCTATGATGGATTTACCATATATACATATATCATTTATTAACTTCAAAAAATTATCATGTAATTTCTCCTTTACACGCCTACTTTGTCGTACGGGTGTGTAGCGTCTTTTACTTGGTTAAAACAAACAACTATAGACAATCGGTTCTCTAGTTTTGCTTTTACTATTTATGCGGTGATACATCTATTTTTATAATCATACCGTAAAATATGTCTTGATTATCAAGATATTTACTTTTGGTAGCTAAAGACGCAAGTTTTCTAGTTATCGAACAAGGTATGAAATTTTACTTATCATTGAAGTATTTCATGCGTTTGATACGAATTTGGGATAATTCAATCATTCCTTTTATAGGTTTTTCACTTGTAAAAAGTATTGAAATGGATCTTTAAATTGTCCCATGGAAAATGAACACGGTTTTTCTTTCACATGTAAAGTCTAAACCCTTGCATTCAGTTTACGTTGCATTAATACATTAAACAAATTTGCAAATTTCAATATTATTATTTCGATAATACCTTTCTTTTAAAATTAACTACCCATGTTTATGGACTTAAACAATCAATTTTATCAAGAGAATAAGATCTAACTTGAACTTATTAACATTAATGCATTTGATCTACTAGAAATGATAATAATCAAAAGGTAATCATCGAATGATAATTTCCGCCAGTGTAACTCTTAACCTTTATGACGCCATAAATAAATTATCTAATTTAATAGTAGTCACTTCATGTTTTGCCTTATTTAGTACCACGGGAAAAAGATCTGACCAAACATACTCGTTGTAAGTCGTCTAATAATTAATTAGGAACTATATAGTCCCGGGTCTGATCATAAGATTATTGTATTGCCTTGTCTTAATCATGATTTAAGAATGTATTTGATGAAATGATCAATTTCAAGTTACCATAGTACATTGGATGGTACTTGACTTACTTTAGTGGGTATTTAAAATTTTAAAAATCAACTGACAAAATTTGTATAAAAGGAAACATGCAAACATCCTTTTAATACTTGGTTTTAAACAATATTTGATAAAGAGCCTAAGATCTAACTTGAACTTACTTCCACTAACGTAGTTGATCTACAAGAAATGAAAACTAATTCAAAAGTTAACATTGCTCATTACACTATTTTTATCACATAAAAATTTTGTGTTCAATACTTGAATCCACCGGTGATCAAAACCGGGGTTGTTAGGACCATTAGAATAGATAATTGTAATAGGTAGACTAGGAGGTATGTAGTTCCTCCTGGTCCTAGTAGTAGTAGGAGCAAGTCGTGCTCCTGGTCCTAGTTAAAGTCAAACTTTATTATTTATTTATTATTCTGTTAGGATATGCATGAGATATGTTAGGAAAGGATATGCATATCAGTTTTACACGTTTTGTTTAATGATGTATTAGGGTTTCTTTGTAGTATAAAAGGAACCTGAGGCAGAAGGGTTAGACACACCTTCATCAAACGTAATTCTAGTCATTATCAATATTAGAAATCCTTAGAAAGATCAAGTCATTATAGTTATTATGTTCTTCTTTATAGTATTTGTATTTCGCACTTATATTGTGTATAGAGTCTCTCTGTGAATAGACTTGTGATTACAGAAGTCGTTCACCGTTCCTGACAGGCTGCAAGATCCACATCTAGTGGACCCAACAAGTGGTATCAGAGCCTGGGTGAGTCTTTGTACAAGAAGAATCAATTTTTCTTATTACTAACATTTTTGTTTAATCATGTCTGCCTCAAGTTCTACTCAAACAGGAGAAGATAGCACTCCTAAAACTCTGCAACCTCAGCAGATCGTTGCTACGGTTTCCAACACAAATGGTAAATTTCCTCTTCTGAAAAAGGACGAGTATGATAGTTGGGCAATGAAGATGGAATGGTGGATCACCAACACTGATCAAGACCTTTGGAAGGTTATTCTGAATGGGAACATCAGGAAGCTGACTGGAAGAGACAAGAATGGTAATATTACTCTTCTTGACCCTAAAACTCATGAAGAAATTATAGCCAATCAGAAGGAGGTCAAAGCAAAAACTATTTTGCTTCAATCCCTTCCTGATGATCACATGGGTGACTTCTACCATTTGGATGATGCTAGAGAGATCTAGAATGGAATAAAAGCAAGGTTTGGTGGGAATGAGGAGTCAAAGAAAATGCGAAGATCCATGCTGAGAGATGAATTCACAGAATTCAAAATCTCAGAAACTGAAGGTATTCATCAAGGGTATGACAGGTTCCAAAAGATATTGAGCCAATTAAATCAACTTCGGTCGAAACATGAAGATGGTGATATTAATGCAAGATTTCTTAGAGCCTTACCTTACTCATGGAATCAGGTGGTAATCTCTCTAAAAGCAAAAGGTGGGCTTGACTATCTCAACTTTGATGATTTATTTCATAAGCTCAAAACTTTTGAACCTCATGTGAGAGGATATTCAAGTGATTCTTTTCCCACTCCTGCTAATTCTGCCTTTGTGAGTTCTATGGCATCTAGTCCTATGTCTTATGCTAGTAGCCCAAGCAATACTGTGTCTTCTCAACATACTTTTCAGCATACTTCTGCTCCTGAATCAACAGCCAAGTCTAGGAGCATGGTAGAAGTTGTTCTTCATTCTTTTGTTGCTGACGTTGATGCTCAACAGCAACTTGCTTTTGATGACTTCAAACAGGTTGATAAACTCGACCTGGATGAAATGGATCTCAAATGGCAGATGGTCATGCTCACTCTTAGGGTTCACAAGTTTGAGAAGAAAGCAGGTCGTAAATTTAATTACAACCCACGAGAGCCAGCAAGGTTTGACAGAAGCAAGGTTCGATGCTACAACTGCCAGCAGCAAGGTCACTTTGCAAGGGAATGCCCTAACAAGAATGACCAGGAGAATCGCAGATATTCAGCTTTTAAGGTTCAGGAGGTAAAGGATGACAAGAAGGTATTGGTATCTGTTGACTCTATGGTCAACTGGAATGATCATCAGACTACTACATTGGAATCAGCGAGTCAACGACTGACGTGTTTGCAATGATTGCTGGGAATCTATCTGATGCAGAGGAAGCAGACGAGTTTGCTCTTATGGGCATCTCACCTCAGGTACAACATTGTCCTCTTGGTTGTCATGATAAATATTCAGAATTGTTGTCCCAATATAATGACCTAAATGATCATAATGATAAGTATTTTTTAGATGTTCAAGCCTATAAGGCTTCTTTAAACACATTGAAACAACAAAAGAGGTGGCTTCAAGATACTCAACGTGAGTATGAGGATAAAATTAGGATACTGAGCATCGATTTAGAAAACACAACAAATATGCTTAAATACACAGAAAAGGTAAAAGATGACAGTATCAAAGAAAAACAAGAGATGAAAGAAAGATTAGATGCTACACTGTTGAGATTTGAAAAATGGCAAAAAGCACCTAAAAATCTTTCAAAATTAATCAATAGTAGCATGTCTGGTAGGACTAAAAGAGGGTTAGGATTTGATAAATATATTGATTCAGAAGATGTGTTTGATTTATCTTTTTCAAGTGTCTTTGATGCCGACAAAGAGGAAGAGGGAGAACCTAGTTACAATAGGTTTAAACCAGCAGCAGAAATGCATGTTGTCCCTACACCTCTTACTGGAACTTTCATGCCCACTTCTAGGCATAATGACTTGGATGGATCACAGATGCATGAGTCCCCAAAAAGTTCTACTAATTCTAATGACTTTGTCTTGTGTACTTTCAGTGACAAAGCCAGTGACAAAGCCAGTGACTCTGCATCAAGTGGTTCAAGTGAAGAGTCGAGACCTACAAGTTCCAAGTCGAATGATCATGCTGCTACTAGTGCTAGGAAGTGTGAAGAGAGAGTTACTTTTAATTCTATAGTGTCTAGTCCTGGTTTATTGAGTCCTAGGAAGATTGATTCTCCTAGAATTGTGTGTAATAAAGTTAGCAGTATGAAACAATGTCATTCTAATAAAAGGTCGATTAAAACATGTTTTGTTTGTGGATTTATTAAAGACTGTGATTTTTATGACAAACATTCTTCTGCTTATCAAGCATTTCCTGCTCCTGGTCCACCAGGAGTTGTTCCATATTCTTTTAGAAGACTCAATCCAAGTGCTCAATCATTTTTTCCTTCTAGAAGGACCTCTCCATTAGCTTCTGATCATTGGAGAAACATTGGATTAACATCAAATAGAACAACCAGTAACTATTTTCAGAATTTTAATCCAAATTATCCACGTAATTTTGACCACATGTATTTTGGATTGGGAAATTTGGGAACTGCTGTTAAGCCCTCAGCAGGTTGTTCTTGGTCAAACAATAATACCAATATGATGAATCGACAACCAAAGAACAACGGTGGATCTCATCAATCTTCTTGGCTCTCTACTAAAGATTCACAAGGCAGGCTCAAACCTGAAAAGGTTTGGGTCCCCTTAAGACACTAACATTTGCATCTTTATTATCTTGTTGTTGTAGGTTACTCCATACCAAGATCCTACTCTAGGAATTGTTGATAGTGGATGCTCTAGGAGCATGACAGGAAATAAAAGTCTTCTATCTAACTTTGTACCATTTCAAGGCGGCAAGGTCTATTTTGGTGGAGGTGAAGGCAGGATCACTGGCAAAGGAACAATTCAGACGCCCAATCTTAATTTTGAGCAGGTCTACTATGTGGAAGCACTTCAACACTTCAACTTGATATCTGTCTCTCGGATTTGTGACAAGAAGCAGTTTGTCCTCTTTACGGATACTGATGCACTTGTGCTATCCAAAGACTTTAAACTTCCGGATGACTCACAGGTTCTGCTCAGAATCCCTAGAAGACACAATCTCTATAGCATCAAGCTGAATGAAGTCAACCCTACTGGTCAACTAGCATGTTTGGTTGCTAAAGCCTCAGAAGATGAAGCCACTCAATGGCACAGAAGGATGGGACATGTGAACTTCAAGACCATTCACAAACTAGCAAATATGAACCTGGTCTCTGGTTTACCTCCCAAGTCATTTAGAAATGATATTAATTGTATTGCTTGCAGCAAAGGCAAACAACATAAAGCATCCTTCAAGGCCATTACTGCTATCAGCCTTATAACTGAACCATTGCAGCTACTACACATGGATTTATTTGGTTCTACCTCTATTAGGAGCATTGACCACAAACAATTCTGTCTGGTGGTAACTGATGGATATAGCAGGTTTACGTGGGTTTTCTTCATGGCTGCCAAGAGTGAGACCTACTCAATTCTTAAAGATTTTATTACCCTTATAGAGAACCAGTTGTCCAAGAAGGTTAAAGGTATTCGTTATGATAATGGAACCGAGTTCAAAAATAAAGACCTCATAGCACTTTGTAATTATAAAGGCATCAAAAGGGATTATAGTGCAGCAAGAACTCCTCAACAGAATGGCGTGGCAGAAAGAAAGAACAGGACTCTAATAGAAGCAGCAAGAACAATGCTTGCCGATTCCAAGCTTCCGACCATGTTCTGGACAAAAGCTGTTAATACTGCAAGTTATGTTTTGAATAGAGTTTCTATTACAAATCCTCACAAGAAGACTCCTTATGAGCTCCTAACAGCCAAAGTTCCAAATATTTCTCATTTGAAGCCATTTGGGTGTCTTGTCACCATTCTGAATACTATTGACTATTTGGGGAAGTTTGATGGCAAGGCAGATGAAGGATACATTGTGGGATATTCAGCTCACTCTTGGGCTTATCGTGTCTACAATCTCCAAGCCAAGCGAGTAATTGAAACTATAAATCTCAGGTATTTTGAGGAGAAGTCAAACATCCAAGGCAAGGGTCCTGAATGGTATTTTGATCTTGATTATCTTAGTGATTCATTAGGATATTTTCGTTTCAAAACTAACCATGATGCAGGTCCACAAGTGTTGGCAACTTCTAGTACAAGTGCTCACTCTAGTCTTTCCGACTTAGATGACGAGGATGATATTTTTGTTGTTCCATCCTATTCCACCACAGTCTCTCCTACTCCTCCTAGTGATGCTACTCCATTGGATGTATTGGATTCACAACTAGCTCTTGACACTTTACTCAAACAACAACAAGAGGCTACTACAGCAGCTCCTCAAGGTGGCTTTGAGTTTCCCTTGAATACGCCTACTAACAAAGCTGCTCCTAGTACTCCAACTACTACTCCTAGTGCTAGTTTAACACCTATTGGTAGTCCGGCTAGTGAATCTACTTCCCATACTAGATTCTCCAGTCCTTCAGACCTGAGGAACCATCACAAGAAGTCTTCTACCAAGTTGGATGATATTCATAAACAACCAATAGATGGCATTTTCAACGCTGCCTCATATGATGCTGACTTTGTTGGGGATCTTAATAACTTGGCACTAGAAGTGGAGGTAGCTTCCAATCCAGTGTTGCAATCACACAAAGATCACCCTACTACTCAAATTATTGGAGATCCTGGTTCAACTGTCAAGACACGCAGAATGCATAAGAAGGCCACGTCTGATCATCATGCTCTTGTGAGCTATATTGAAGATCAAAAGCGTTGAATCATACGGACTTTCAACATTGTTTGTTTGCTTGTTTTCTTTCACAGGTGGAACCTAGATCAGTCTCTCATGCTCTTGAGGATCAAAGTTGGGTGGAAGCTATGCAGGAAGAAATGCAGCAATTCTTGTTTCAAAATGTTTGGATCCTAGTTGACTTGCTGGATGGAAAGACAGCCATTGGTACCAAATGGATTCTCAAAAACAAGAAAGATGCACGGGGTATTATGGTGAGAAATAAGGCGAGATTGGTTGCACATGGTCATACACAACTTGAAGGCATTGACTACACTGAAGTTTTTGCTCCTGTTGCTAGGATTGAGGCCATTCGTCTGTTTTTGGCTTTTGCTTCCTATATGGGTTTTACAGTTTTTAAGATGGATGTCAAGAGTGCATTTCTCTATGGCAAGATTGATGAGGAAGTTTATGTCACTCAACCTAAGGGCTTTGTAGATCCACTTCATCCCAAGAAAGTTTACAAGGTGGTCAAGGCTCTTTATGGACTTCATCAGGCTCCTAGAGCTTGGTATGAGCGTCTCTCAACTTTCTTGTTGAAACATGGCTATAGAAGAGAAAACACTATTTCTTAAAAGGAACACCAAGGACATTATCCTTGTTCAGGTGTATGTGGACGATATTATTTTTGGTTCTACTAAAAAGGAATGGTGTGATGAGTTTGAACAGCTGATGAAGGGTGAATTTCATATGAGTGCTATGGGAGAGCTTTCCTTCTTCCTTGGTCTTCAAGTCAAGCAACAGTCGGATGGGATCTTCATAAGTCAAGATAAATATGTTCATGAGATCCTTCAGAAGTTTGACATGGATCCTCTTAGACCAGCAGCAACACCTTATGAAGTTGCTAAAGTCAAACTCAAGAATGAGCCAGATCCTCCGGTAAATGTTCACATGTACAGGTCTATGATTGGCTCACTCATGTATTTGACTACATCACGTCCGGATATCATGTTTGCAGTAAGTGCTTGTTCTAGACATCAGGTGGCTCCAACAGTTTCTAACTTGAATGCGGTCAAGAAGATTTTCAAGTACATCAAGGCTCAACCCAAGCTTGGCTTGTGGTATCCTAAAGAATCACCTTTTGTTCTTGAAGCATATAGTGATAGTGACTATGCAGGTGCTAATAATGACAGAAAATCTACTACTGGTGGTTGTCAATTTTTGGGTCACAGACTTATTTCATGGCAATGCAAGAAACAGACGATCGTAGCTACTTCTTCAACAGAAGCTGAATACGTTGCTGCTGCTAGCTGTTGTGGCCAAGTTTTGTGGATCCAAAATCAGATGCTGGATTATGGGTTCAATTTTATGAACACCAAAATTTTCATTGACAATCAAAGCACTATCTGCATTGTGAAGAATCATGTTTTTCATCAACGTACAAAACATATTGAAATTCGGCACCATTTTATACGGGATGCCAATGAAAAGAAGTTGATACAGGTTCTTAAGTTTCATACGGATGATAATGTTGCGGATCTGTTGACTAAAGCCTTTGATGGTCCTCGGTTCAACCACTTGGTGGTTCACATTGGGATGGTCAATCCTTGAGACCTAGGATTGAGGGGAGGCTAAGCCTAAGGGGAGGCTTAGTGTACATATTTATTTGCACAGACTAACATATTGGTATATTTTAACAACATATTGAATGGGTTCTGGTGGTGTGTGTTACTCCTAGTGGAGGTTTTTGCTCACTTCTGATGGTTGTCTTCATTCATGACTGGCTTCTAGTCCTTAATGGTTAGCTTCTAGTCGTTCTTGGTTGGCTTCTAGTGGATAAAAATCCTTCTTTGTCGAGTGATGGTTGACTTCTGGTCTTGGTTTGGGACACTGTTCACTTTGTTGACTTCTGTTGACCATATTCTGCTTCTAGTGTTAACCATTGTGCGCTTTGACTTTTAGTCAACGCATGCAACTTCTGGTATATATCCTCTTATTTAACTTTGGTAAATTGGGATTTGCAATAATGTTAAAAGGGGCAAGTTGTTACTTTGCATTAACTGCCTAATTTGAAAGGGCAACCCCTGTTATTAGGGGTCAATGAACAGTTACTAAAGACCATTATTTATGGTCAATTCACCCCCCTTGACTCATTCATCACAATCATAACACACACACATCCGCTCCTACTCTCTCAAACCCTAACAAATCATCATTCATACATTCTAATCAACATCAATGGCTGCCCTGGTATACCAACCTGCTCACAATAAGGTCGCTTATCTAGGAGATGGTTCACACCGTGATGAGTTCACTGACATTCTGGAATTCATTGAGGCTTCTAACCTCAGGTATGCTTTCACTGTGTGCCCCATTGTTTATGATAGTGTGATTCGTCAGTTTTGGGCTTCTGCTCGACTTGTGGCTGTGGTTGGTCGTCCACGTGAACTCCATGCTACCATAGATGGACGTTCTTATGTGGTTAGTGAAGCTTCTATTCGGAGTTCCCTTCATCTTCAAGATGAAGGTGGTGTTGTTTCCATCCCCAATGCTGAGGTTTTGGAGGGGATGGCTGCTATTGGGTACAACCATAGGGGGGAGTTTAACTTCCAAAAGAATCGGTTTCCCCCCCCCCAATGGAAGCTTCTAGTGCACTTTTTGATTCATAGTTTAAGCCCCAAGTCTGGGAGTTGGGATGCTTTTCCTACTCCTTTAGCTACTGGTCTAATCTGCATAGCACAGGGTAGGGTATTTAATTTCTCTCGTTATTTGTTTGATGGGATGGTTAGCAATCTGTCTAGTGCTGGTTCTAGGAAGAAATTTCTGATGTATCCTAGGTTTTTACAGCAGATACTTGTTTGTCTACCACGTAATAGGGAAGAGTAGGAGCCTTCTAAGCTTACTGCTAAAGTATACTATAACATGGCTCATGGGTTTAGCGGGGAGTGGAGGCCCCTTACTGATGCCATGTTGGGCCTTGCTCAAGGTCCTCCTGATGTTGTCCCTCCGGTTGAACAAGCCTAGGAGGACCCTCAATTAGGTGATGACCCAATGGAGGAGGAGCATCCTGCTAACGGTGCAACTAATGTGGGTGTGGAAGAGCCGGTTGCGGAGGTGGTAGTTGAAAGGCCATCCACTTCCAATGCTGCTCCTTCTTCAATGCCACATTCGTATCCATTTGTGGATACCCCTACTAGTCCTGTTCCACACTCTCCTGCTAAGCCTTCTGGTGCTAGTGCTCATGATGCTGACCCCTTTATTGCTTCTAGTTCCAATGAAGCCTTCCCAGACCCAAGTCCTCTTGGTGGGAAAGTAGAGGAGCCTATTACACTTACTTCTTTACTTGATCTCATGCACAGGTACCATGAATGGATTCTTTCCTTGGAAGCAGATTTGAATCAACACCGTAAGCTTAACCGGGAATTTGTTCTTCCCATGGCTGATCGGATTAAAGCCTTGGAGACACAGCAGAGGCGAAGGAAGAAGCATGTGGTTCAATCTGATTCTGATGAGGAGGTTGAGGATCGTGTTGAGGGTGGTTTGAATTTGTTGGCGAAGGCTGCCTTTGCTGATAAGTTGTATGATGATCTGCCGATTCCTCCTACTTCCTCCAGCATTCCTTCTCCTGTTGCTGTCCCTACACCAAAGGAAGATGTTACTGGTCCTACTGCTGGTTCCACTGCTGGTCCATCTCATGATCCAAAGGGGAAAGCCCCCATGACCGATGCTCCCTCACCCTCGCGCAAGCGTACACGCAGGAAACTTGAGGAGGATAGGTTGGGTGAGGAGGCTGCTCAAAGGATGCAAGCAGATATTGACCAAGTTGCTCGGGCTGAGGAGGAAGCTCTTCAGCAGCAGAGACGTGAACAGGTGCAGCATGATGCTATGCATTGGGATGATAGCGATTGGATGCGGGTGTTGACTATTATTACCACGGATTATTCCCAGTTTACTGATCTCTTGGGTTCTGATGTGAATGAGCATAACTGTATTCCTCGAGCAATGGTGTTAATGCGCAAGCAACAGTTGGCGCTTGTTGCACAACTTCGTGGGAAGCGTAAGAACAGGCCTTTGACGAAAACTGAGGAGCGAAAGCAGATGCAGCGGTATGTGAAGTATCAGTCGGCTGCTTATTTCACTACTGGTTGGACGAGGGAACGGGTTCGGGCAATGTCTTTTGATGAGCTTAAGGCGCTCTATGAACGAATGATCAAGCATCAGAGCACCCCAATTCCAAAGCGTTTCATCTATCGTCCTCCTCCACGTGTGGTGCCTACTTCTCAACCTGCTGTTGCTACTGTTTCTACATCTGATCCTCCTCTTGGTTCTGCTGCTATTTCATCGGTTGTCGATGTTTCTACTGTTGATACCACCCATACACCTTCGGTTTCTCCTCATGTTTCTTCTCTAGGTTCTACTACCACCACCACCTATGCTACCACTACCACCACCACTGCTAATCCTGCTATGGCATCACCATCACCACCCGTGCCTGGTCCTCAACCTATTCCTTCTTCTGGTGCAGCTCCTGTTGATCCTTTGGATGGGCAAACTATTGATTCTACTTCTACTGATCTCACTCCTGCTGCTACGGTAAAGGTAAAGGTTGAACTCTCGCCTAGTGCTCCCAACCCTCGTCGTTCCATCCGTAAGCAATTGGCTAGACGTGTTAGACGTGGAAAGTCTGTTCCCTATGAGAAGCGTGCTCCCGAAAATCTTATTGATGCAGCTTCCGATAGTGACTCCAACTTGCCATTGGGTAATGGTTCTCTTACTGGTTGGACGGTTATGCCTTCTACGACTCTACCGGGTACTGTCTCTCATAGGATTACTCTTAGCGATGGTTCTGTTCGGTATGCTTCGGGGTTGCAGGGTATTTTGTCCTGGGCGGATCGTAAGGATCTTATGGCTTTATATGGGTTTTTGGATGCTGGTATGCCTGTTCATCCTAGTGATGTGCCCTCCTGGCCTGGTCTGCGAGTATGGGCTGATTTGAAGATGATGCTTGATGCCCCTCCCCATGCTCCTGTTTCTGGTGTCTGGAAGGATCAGCCACAATGGGTCATCCAGCGATGGAAGTTATATGCTGGCTGTGATGTGCATGTGTTAGAGTTGGAGTCTGGTCTTATGGTGTTCATGCTCACAGATTTGGATTATCCGTTGACGATTGCTTCGATGGAGGCTATGCTTGCTTGTCACTTGCAGATTTCTAATGCCCCTTCCGGGAATGAGTCTTCTATGGCAACTACACTGGTGGAAGGGATCCAAGCTCGTTTGCAAGCTGATAAGGTGGCTGCTTCTGGTCTGTGATTTGGTAGGTGTGTAAGTTTTTATGTTTCGTGTTTTTTGTTTATCTGTTAATACTGTAATTCTTTTCACCAATATGTAAAGTGATTGGTGACTTTCATTCATTATAGTTAAAAAAATTACATTATAAAAAAAACTTTTTATATAATATCTGCTTATACTTTAAACAAATCATGGATTTTACACTTGTGAATACAATACCATCTGTTGATTCAAACTTTGGGTTACTGTTGTTGATTCACACTTGTGCTGGTTACTTGTTTCATCTGGTGTTGGACTTGGTCCTCACAACAAATGGTCCTCAACTCACCATGTCTAACCGACAAGAAAGAGTTGATTCACCTTGAGGGTACGGCTCCTGGTGTGATTCTCAAATCCGTTGATGGTTGCCAGGTTACCCAAAACTGGATGGTTTTCACTTGCCATGGTCCTCGACTGAAAAGTGGCTAATCCAAGGGGGTACGGCTCTTGGTAAAGATTTTATCAAATCCGTTGATAGCTGTAATAGCTTGCTTAAAGCTATAGGGTTTTCAACTCACCGATGCTTCATTGCTAAGAGTTGGCGAGTCCAGAGGGGTACGGCTTCTGGTAAAGACATATCAAATCTGTTGACGGCTGTGATGGTTTGCCTAAAATCATCAGGGTACCCCCACTCACCATTGATTCACGTTCTAAGAGTTGGGCTGGGTTCTGGTCTCCTAGGGTGATGCTTATTCCACCAGAAAGACTGGTTAGCCCAAGAGCGAGCAGCTACTTGGTAAAGGCTCATCAAATCTGCTCATGTTGCTGTAAAGATTCAACACGATGTTGATTTATTTCATGCTTTGGAGAAGCTTCTAGTGTTCCATGTGGCGGTAGTTCTTATGGTTCTTATCTTGCTGATGCTGCTGTTTCTTTTGCAGTTTCAATCCTCAAGCTCGTTTTACCAGGAAACTTGAAATCAACAGGTCAAATTCAAGTTTAGGGGAGGATTGTTAGGACCATTGGAATAGATAATTGTAATAGGTAGACTAGGAGGTATGTAGTTCCTCCTAGTCCTAGTATTAGTAGGAGCAAGTCGTGCTCCTGGTCCTAGTTAAAGTCAAACTTTATTATTTATTTATTATTCTGTTAGGATATGCATGAGATATGTTAGGAAAGGATATGCATATCAGTTTTACACGTTTTGTTTAATGATGTATTAGGGTTTCCTTGTAGTATAAAAGGAACCTGAGGTAGAAGGGTTAGACACACCTTCATCAAACGTAATTCTAGTCATTATCAATATTAGAAATCCTTAGAAAGGATCAAGTCATTATAGTTATTATGTTCTTCTTTATAGTATTTGTATTCCGTACTTATATTGTGTATAGAGTCTCTCTGTGAATAGACTTGTGATTACAGAAGTCGTTCACCGTTCCTAACAGGCTGCAAGATCCACATCTAGTGGACCCAACAAGGGTTACCCATTGTTTTAAAACCGGTTGTATGAGTCTTTTATCGTCCCATAGGCTCACATGAAAATTTTCTATAGTCAAATTTAATTTTAATGTTATCTTGCAAGACACGTAAAAGAAGTGGAGAAGCGGGTCAGCGCGAAGCTTATTAAAAACCTTCTATTTTAGGAAAGCATAGCGATCTGCCTATTTATTTTAGTTTTTATAACTCAAACAAATTTAGAAACAAATAAAAACTCATTAATATAGAGTTCGACGTTAAGTAAATATCAAGCCAAAAGACAAGAAGATTCACTTAACCTAGTTAGTCATTTTCAATCTTGGAAAACGTTTGTGTACTTATTTAAACTAACCAAATTATGAAGTAAATAAAAAAACACAAGAATATGACTAACATAATAAAAAATACACTTTATAATAAGCATGTCAACAAAATCAAAAACTAAAAATAGCAAATCTTCTAAATCAAAATTTTAAAATTTTAGTTGTTCTTGTTTTGTAACCCAAAAATCAACAGGAAGATGAGTTCCTCGTCTTTTGGCTAAAACTAAAAAGTTTTCTAGAAGATGTTTTTAGTGTCCCTTGGAGAATCAGAGGCTGAATTTATGCAAATTATTTTATTAAATTATTTTCTGCTCAGGTGTCTTAAATTCAGCCCTAAAACAATTTTATAACAACAATCTTATACATGGAAACACCAATCTAGTTGTCGATTTCTAGTTCAAATCGCATTCCCAAGAATGTTAAACATCAAATCCATGGTCTATAAACATTTAGCAAACATGATTTAATGATTCAAACAATTTAAACAGTTATAACATGCCAGAAAATACGTATATTCAACATGTATTTGCAATTAATGTTTTGTTATCATCTTAAAACATTTAAACTCATTTTTCTGAGATGTTATGGATTAATCATCTCTATATTTAGCAATATAAAAACATTAATTAAATCATAATCATTCATCAAGAAAAAAATTATTTGTATACCATTTTTAGCATTTTATGTAATTACAAAACATATGAATTGGCTCTGATACCAATTTTGGAGTTTAACAATTCTATCATATATAAACTGAGAAATCAAGAGTAATAGCAGCGAAAGTAATGGATCTCATATGCAAATGTAATTAACATGAAAAGAACTAAAATGCATACCTTTCTTGATAAACAATGGTGAAAACTAGCAAAAACACCGAATCAAGAACATCTTTCCTTATGTAAATACATGAATTATTTGATTCCCAAAACCCAAGATCAAAGCTATGATTTTCTACAACGGTATCCACACAACACCTCAATCAACCATCCTTGATTGTTAGGTCTTGCCACCAAAATACTTGAACATCAAAGAGGCAACATCTAGAGAAAAACAAAGGAAATAAAGCTTTTTGGTACAAGAGAAAATTATGAAAAACCTCATGTATTTTTATTGGGCTTTGAGACAAGTCTAAACATAGGGAAGATCTACTACAGCAAATTCTCTTCAATGTTTAACTTTGTCTCCTCCCTTACTTCCTTCTCAAAGTATACGCCTAAACCAAGGCCTGTGCATATCCGTATGTTGACTTTTTGACTTCTAAATTCATTTATTTAACACCCTAAAGTCTTAAGTATTACTTCGTTAAACTTTTACTATTACTAACTACCATTAAGTATTTATTAGTGACAAATTAAGTATACACAATATCAACTATGACTTACATACTTCTAACCGTATAAAGCGTGATCTTAATGTTTAAGTGTGTGACCCTTGGCTCACGTACTTCTAACCGTATAAAATATCAACTATGACTTACGCACATTTCAACACTATGAATGCATTACCCAATCAAGATTGGGAACACACACATTGCATGAAGTAGATACACAAATCCTAACACTATAAATAAAACATCTTTATAAAAGCGTAAAGTTAAGTTTGTGCATTTAAAGTTACACTATCTTTTATAAACACTTTACTCCTCCAACTACAAAAAGTATTTAAGTCGATCGTAGGGTGTTTACTTCATTGCCTAGTATACATAGGCACTACAACAAATTTAGAGTTTGTTCACAATTTTTTCTTCGCACTTTGAAAAGTGTGAACTTTATTTGTTAAATATTCACACTTATAAGTGTGAAGTA
The DNA here is from genome assembly GCA_025667525.1 of Glebionis coronaria. Classification (NCBI taxonomy): domain Eukaryota; kingdom Viridiplantae; phylum Streptophyta; class Magnoliopsida; order Asterales; family Asteraceae; genus Glebionis; species Glebionis coronaria. The sequence continues at coordinate 48,340,115 of CM046874.1, read as the reverse complement.
TTAAAAAGTGTAAAGTATTAAAAAGTTCACACATAGAAGTGTGAAATATTAAAAATCTTCACACTTTAAAGTGTGAAGTTATTTGTTACACCCACACACTAAGAACACTAATGAAATGGTGAACTTATCAAATTCACACGTCCTAAAGTGCGAACAAGATAAGTATGAAAAATCAACTAATTTGTTGTAGTGACTAGTGACTAAGGAGCCGTTTGGTTTGTTGTTCGGAATCACAATGGGTATGATTTTGATTGATGAGGTGGAATGTAAATGGGTATACATATTGGTATCACTATAAAAAAATGATGTTTGTTTAATTATCATGGGTATCATACTTTACCTGAATCAAAATTCATAAACCTACTCTAATCTACATATGTTATATTTTCCCTATCAAAATCTTGCCAAAAAAATAATAAAAAAATTTATAAGAAAATATACCAACAAAATTTATTCCTAAAATTAATGGTTATCACTAGAAAGAAAATGAAAACAAGTTTACACTAACCAAAAGTAACACAGAAAAGTTGCAAAGTTATTTATTGAATTTGCAAAATTATTTGTTAAAAAAAGTTGTAAAATTATTTATTGAATTTGAGGCTCAAGTTGTCAAAAAGAAATATTTAAGAAATAGCTTTATTGATATTGTGTGTGGGGTGAGAGAGAAGATGAGGACAAAAAACAAAAAATATCATGAAACCAAGTGATACCGGTTATTGGTGCTTCCTATCGATCTATGAGAATGTTTCTAACTTTTCATACCAAAAGTTGGAACCCACAATCAACCAAACAATCAAATGACGGTATGATTTTATTAGTTTGATTCCACCATTGTCAACCAAACGGCTCCTAAAGTGTAGTTGTTAGAGACGAGATTACAAACCATACATTATCATTCAATCCATGTTATAGTTTTACATACAACATGGTATAATTCTTTAAGATATACGGAGTATCAATAAGACGATTAACTGAACACTGAAAAAGTTTTTGTGTCATTTACTTTAGATTATTTATTTTATATTACATACAAAACTGTGTTAACTTTTATGTACATTATGGGTAATCCCGACTAGCATAGATAACTTTATAGTTATAACTTTTGTTAGGGCTAATGACTTAAACAATCATTTAACTTGATATTTTTTGTCGTTGTGTATAGCCATTTATTTTTTTTCTTATTTTGTCATCAAATATCAAAAGTCGATCATTATATGTTTTTTTTGATAATTTTACCTTTACTTTTTCTAAATTTCGAAAGTTAAAATGATCATTTTATATGGCAAAGTAGTCACAAAATACATATAATGATCGACTTTTGAAAATTTGATAACATAATAAGAAAGAAAAAAGTTGATAACACAACACAAAAACGTCAAATTAAATGACTTTTTAAGTTGATTTATGATTAGCCACCATTGCCGATTGGGGTTCTCTACATTAAATAGAAGCCAAGTCGACGAGTAATTTGACAGTGGTATTAGTAGCCAAAAACTCAGGAAGAGTGTGCAAATCATCATCACATGTAATGAGTAGCAAGTCATTTTCCTCATCCTTATATTTAATACTAAGCCTTTTACCTTTTAAATCGAGCCTTTGAGCCACTTCGTTTTCCAGCTCTAACAATCCTGAAGAAACAGGAAACCGGAACTTTATCATATCACCTTTAAAAGTTGCCTTCACCATCAGTTGTGCTACTTGGCATTTAGTATCTAATTTAGAAGGAAGATATCTATGCTCGCTATAGCTCAACTGCATGTCTGAACAACTCAACCGATTAACCCTTACTACAAAGAGGACAACAAGACGTATAGCAAACCATGGACTTGAAGACCTTTGCAAGCATTGTTGCGACAATACTTCTTGTGACAGCTTTAAGTCGGTAGCATGACTAGTTTTTTTGCTCTGACTTGGCTTTGGCCAACTGGTTAAACCATTCTCTCGACAAAAACGCTTCAATGTGGACCTGCTAACTGTAAACCAAATACGTTTGGGTAGCAATTAAAATTATGCTTATATGTATATGAAGTATCGAAAGACTGCAAATAAACATAAACACTTAAGAAAAGACTTAAGACGACTCACCACCGAAGCTCTCTGCAGCTTGACTTATTGGTTTTCCAAGATATTCCTCAACCGCCTCCATTGTAAGAAAATCGATTTTACGTTTTCTGCCTCGTTTTAAAGGTTTGCTCTTTTCTTTAGCATCAGTAATAGTACCGCTTGTTGTCTGATCTATCACAATGGAATAGGAAGTAGTATTGTCATTTTCTCTTGAACCACCCATATAAATGTTGTCACTCGTATCATTGAGATACTTTTGTTTGGATGAACATTGTCTTTGGACACCTGCAGAGTCAGTTTTAACATTTGCCAAAACCGATTCTGAATCTGAAAATGCCAATGTGTTGGCCGTTGTAGCTGAGGATATTTGGATACTTTGAGGTTTTATACTTAATGACAAATAACTTGCATCCTTAGGTGGCCCAGTAACTTCTGTGGGTGATGATATAACACCCAATTCAAACCCAGAAGCGTCTTCAACTCTCTGCTTCAATGTTTGCACCAGATGGGGTACATAAGTACCATCTTTAATGTAAAAAGGGAGAAAAAACTCTAAGACGTATTCATCATTGCCTTCAAGACTACGCAAAAAGATTGCAAAGCAGCTAGTTATCTTATAGATGTTTGCATTGTGGACCAAGGGATACTCTTCTTCAGTGAGCTCAGTTACATTTTGACAATAACTTGACCCACGGGCTACCAATGCCCTCCCAACAAAGCTACATGACATATCCAAGTGCCGCTCTTTATATGCTTCCCTAAAAGGCCACATACCCAAGTCTCGAACATAATATGGTAGATCAGTTGTATGCATGCAGACTTTGCCGATGCATTTAGTGTCAAAACTACCACAACTCTTGTGTATAATTTTATCATGTGAAACAAAAGTAGTGGATGGGGAAACAGCCCATGTCTGAGCAAAAGGTATACTGTGAGTGTCACACACACTTTTCAGAATGCCCAGGATTTTATCCAACTCATTTTGGCTGCATTCACTGGAAACCCCTGAAGTAGCGGAATCAAATACGTGTGGGCTCGTCAGATTTTGCATCTGCAAGATGACAAGTTATCAAAGGAAGCTTATTTGATTGCACAACACAAAACATGATTCTTTAAATTAAGGTAGTAGTGCTAATTAATTACTGCAGCATTAAATGAAGTGTACTTAATGTCGGAAATGGGAAAAAAAAAGTGATATATAAGTAGTTATATGAATCCAAGGCAGCAGCAACGTCTCTAACTACAGTTTCTATTTCTATTTTGCCAATGCATGGTGTCATTTGAAAGGTTAATTACTACGCATACTTGATTTGAAAGGTAAACGATGAATACCTTTAGCGCCTTGTGAACTTGCTGAACCTCAAAAGCATAACTTGAATTCTTGGAAGACATTAAGAGCTCAAGCACACCAGCACATAACCTTGTAGTTGAATCAAATACAGGTAAAGCCAGATAACCATGGAGATTGCAACGGATCGCTAAGTCTTTTTGTGGAAAATGTTTTGGTAGATAGTTAGTCACATCTGAAGTCCACTCTGGTAATCCATACCTAAATACTCGAGCAGGAGGACTATCGTCTTCTTCTTCTTCTTCATGATCCTTATCCACAGGAAATGCATAACTCTCAGAGACCCTCCTATAATGACAAAGTTCTTCACTGGCTACACCAAGACCAAATGGTTGATCTAAAGTTGTAAGTAGTTGGTGTTTCCAGACAACACGAGGTGACCAAAACTGAACAAGAACATGTTGCTCACGGAAGACTAATTGCTTTAGAGAAGCTCTTATCCTCTGGACGATTTCGGCTCTATTGAGTTCATTCAGGTGCTCTTCATATCTAGAAACCCAAAGTTGTGTCAGGTATCTAGACTCGCCAGAAAATGAAACTGCTGGCGGTTCTAAAGAGACCTTGTTCCACAGCAAGTCTGTGTTCTGACCTGTAGACAAAGCAGCATGCGAACCTGAACCTGGTGGCTTTTCTCCATCCGCAGAAACAACACTCTGGCATTGGCCAAACAAGTCCATAGAAATTGGGCTGTTTTCAAGAGGATAAACCGCTACCGGAATATGCCTATTGACAAAATTGATAAAAATTAAGTATCAAGTGAAAAGGAGACCACCTGGGTGCTTTAGACGTTTACTGCAGAAGAATTAGTTTTAGACAGCAATTTCACCAGCAATTAGAAGAATACCAAAATCCCAGATACCTCAAATTAAAATAAAACTCAATTCTATCATAAATGGTAAAAATTTGAAAACAATCACGCCGAGAATCTCCAATCTCAATGCAGAAGTCACATTAAAACCCTTATATGCTTTTAAATACTAAAAGACCTCCTAATTTTATTATGTAAGGAACATGAAACATCTAATTACACCTAGGTGCCTTAAGAGGGTAATTGAGTTACTTATGACTTCAAGCTCAAAAGGGAATCATTCATTTGCATTTATCTAAATTGCTACAGCCCATGTACATTTCTAAAAGGCAAGCACACACACAGCCATCAAGAGACTGATCTAGACAGCAGGAAACACCTAATTACACCTAGGTACCTTAGAACCAAAGGCCAATTTACATACCTATGTTAATAATAAGTATAAGTTGAAACTATCATAAGCAATTAGAGTCTTGATTAGAAAAGTCATGCTTACTTCGAACTTACCATCGTTAGTTTGTTGTAAAACTGTCAGAGAGGAGAGTTCCTCTCATCCTCTGTTTTATTTTAAAAAAAAGTAGGAATGGGCGTAGACTTCAACTTTGACCGTAAATATTTATATTTGTGTTATATAATACTCGATGCAAATATATGAATGAATTGAGTTTTAAATGAATTTTCATCAATATAATTTTCATCAAATATTATATAAAAAAAAACAATATTTACGGTCAAAACTGAACCAAGAATAAAAAAAAAAGTTGTGAACATTTAACGGAGGGAAAGTTTCTGGCCCCGCCCATGAAAGTAGGACTTAAGTTTTATCTTTCTTTTATGATTCTGACTTGTAATGTTGATCTGATCATGTATATAAAATGTAACCTCAATACTCTGTTTTTGCTAGGAGCATTATCAAAATGATCACAAGAAACAGATAGATTATAAAACTAGAGAAAACGTAATGAAACATAAAATGCAGTAACATTAGCATAACAGACAACATATGACACTTACAAAATTAGTCCGTACAATAGTTTGATCGTCGGTGCAAGATATGAAATTTCCAGAGACAATTGTTAGTTTATATGATTATATATAGAGAGAGAACATAAAAAGGCCCGACCAAAGATGCAGTCAAAGTTCAGAAATACACAAGAAGGAACAATGAAAATGAGTGTGTGGAAAAAACACAATATGGGAAACAAGGGGTGTTTGGTTATTATGTTTTTAGACAAAGTGCGGTTTATATAAACTGAGGAAAACCCGATTTAGCTGAATTTTTTAAGACCTAAGAAATTAATTTTGCAACATGGTTAATCAAAGACTATTTTGTATTTTAAAAGTTACGACTTCTTTATTATTAGGACAATTCTAAAGTCGCGTTTAGATGTAGAAGACATTCATATTTACTAGAGTACAAAAGAAATGCGAGTAAAACAGAATTTGCATTCAAATTACTTTATTTTGAAAATGAGAAGTTTTTGAGAAAAATTTTCTAGAAAAACAGAAAACCAGTTTAAATTAAGTATTTTTTGAAAATTTTTTACTGAAAACAAAAAAAAAAATGTTTTCTCATGTTATAACTACTAACATTTAGTATTAATCTTGTTGGGTTGATATGATAGGCTATAATGACATCAATAATAAAAAAACTAAAATACCAATTTATTATAGGAAGTTTATTTAATGTGGTTAATTATAATTTGGTTTTATGTAGTTATGATTTCATTACGAGATGCAATGAAACAAAAGCATGAGACCTCTAAGGAATGGTTTTGATGAATGGGTCGTTACTTCTAATAAATCATTACGTTCGACAAATGCAAACAAGCCACATTTTTTCATTACATCGTAATAATCTTTTGCATTCCTTCTTTGATTACAACATACCAAACGCTACGTTAGGGTGTGTTTAGTTAATAAAAAATGAGAAGTTTTCGAGAGAAGTTTTCTAAGAAAATAGAAAATCTGTTTAAATTGAGTATTTCTCGAAATTTCTTTACTGAAAACAAAAAACTTGTTTTCTCATGTTATGACTAAAATTTATTTACTGAAAAATGAGAAGTTTTCCAGAGAAATTTTCTAAGAAAACAGAAAACCTGTTCAAAATGAGTATTTTCTGAAATTTTTCTACTGAAAACAGAAAACATATTTAGAGAACTTGGATTTAGAGTTCTCTGGTTTTCAAAAGGTTTCCTGGAGAAAGAAGAGTTACTCAATTTTCAAGAAAACTAGAGAAGAAAAATTAAGAAAACTTTGTTGCAACTAAACGCAACCTTAAGTTTAGAGTTCTCCAATTTTCAAGAGGTTCTCTAGAGATTATAGAGTTATTCCATTCTCAAAAAAAGAAAACTAGAGAATGAAAATTAAGAAAGCTTTTCTACAACTAAACGCAACCTAACTTTATATTTCCCTTTTTCAAAATGTTGGCTCGATTAGGATTTATTTTACACCGAGTTATTGTGAGCAGTGTCAGGTCTCGATGATGACGGCGTGAGCAAGGGGTTGTGACGGCGTCAGGATGCATACTAGTTCACTAAGCCGTCACAAAATATCTCCAAAATCATATTCTCGATTTTAGTGACGGCTTCAACATGTCATTCACAATTTTGAAAAATGTCATTTTTCTGTTCTTCCTCCGAATCAGCCTAAATCTTGTACGTTTCCAGCAAATGCATCCCAAAGACATGAGAGTAAAAACTAAAGGATTTAAATCAAGTAAATAATACAAAGTGCATGATTTTAAAGCCTATATGACCCCTAACAACGGTATGATATTCCACCTCATCATGAATTTTTCAAGCTTTTTGTAATCATCAGGTCAAGAGTTCGTGTCCTCACACAAAGGCAATGATACTACACATGTGAACGAGATATTATACAACAACAAGTTTTAGAAAAATTGGAGACGAAAGAATGCATCTAAATATTTTGAGGAGAAAGGATAAGGGATTGTATGAGTTTAAAATTTTATAAACAAATAGTGAGTGATATTACCAATTACAATGTTAAACATCTTCCCGAATACATCTCTTTTTAAAAACAACCGTGAGATTGTACGAGTCATTTAAATATTAACGCTCACGTGTCTTGTGGAAAAACTTTGAGGAATGACTTGAAGATCTACGGGTCTTGTGAAAAACTTAAAAAAAAAGCTTTGGTTGCAATGAAAAAAAACATTCAAAAGCATTGGAGATGCTCTTAGTCATAACAACTTCAACTCCTCTTAATTAGATAAAACAATCATACTTGATTAGCGATGGTGGATTTGGTTTTTAGGTAATTTTATTCTGAGTTGTTTTATCTTGATTTGAGAATTAATATTTTGTTTCTATTCTTTTATAAATTTTTCACATCCCTTACATTGTCTCTTATACGTATTTCTCAGTCCATTTAACCTCATATTTGCCTAAATGTTCCTTTAAACATCCTTAATCCTTTATTTTTGTTATTCTAGCAATTTTGGAATGACGAGGTGGATTGAGTGTGGTATTTGTGAATTTCCGCTCACTTATTTGGAGTTACCGATCGGGGAAAACATGAGAAGTGTAATTCAGTAGATTGGTCGATTGAAAATCAAAACCGATGTCGTTCGGTGGTATTTTAACATTGGTTAAATCGGTTCTTGTTAGCTTGCCATTGTATTATTTTTTAAAAATAAATGCATCGTGTTCTTGTAAGTGTACTCAAACATCTTGAGATAATTTGAAAAAATGTTTATACGGTTGTGTTGTGCTTTATTTTTACTAATTAAGATAAATGCCAAAGCCCTCGAATAATTGTTTAGCAAGTAGAAAATGTTATTTGTTTGAGGACAAGCAAATTCCAAGTGTAAGGATATTTAATGATGTGTCATTTTATACATTTTTCTCATGGGCCATTTAACCCTCATATTTGCCTAAATGTGCCTTAAAACGTCCTTAATCTTTTATTTTTGTTATTTTAGCAAATTGGAATGGCGATGTGGGTTGAGTGTGGTATTTTTGAATTTCCACTCACTTATTTGGTGTTATCGATTGGGGAAAACATGAGAAGTATAAACGCTTGGAAGATTGCGGTGGATAAGTTTAAGAGTAGATTGGCTGATTGGAAGTCAAAACGATGTTGTTCGATGGCCTTTTAACATTAGTTAAATTGGTTCTTGCTAGCTTACCATTGTATTATTTTTCAATAAATGCATCGTGTTCCTGTAAGTGTACTCAAACATCTTGAGATAATTTGAAAAAAAAAACTTTTTCGATGGGGGAAAAACCTTTCTTGGGTAAAATGGGAAAACACAATGCATCCTTCGGATTGGGGGATTAAATATTGGGTTGTTGATGGTAAAAAAAACTTAGCCTCATCAAGTAAATAATAGCGAAGATTCAAAAATTAAGGTGTGAGGAGGGTCTTTGGGTAAAGATTAGAAACATTATGCGATTAGTGGTAGTTTAGGGTATTATAGGTCCGATGGTGAGGCGAGTTGTGATGTAAGGGGTGATATTGGTAAGGGTAGGGGAGATTGAGTGGGTGGAGGTCGAGCTTTCTTCATCTTGTGGGGGTGTTGGAGGATGACAACGTTATAAGGTTCTCGGGTGATATTTAGGTTTCCAATTGAAGGGCATGTAATATATTTTATAGGCTTTATCAAATAGAAATAAGGGTAGTAGCGGCTTAGCTCAGTTGGCCACTAAGGTTCCACTAAGTGATTTTTTTAGGGGAGATTTCTTGGAGATCTTGCCAAGGGCCTTTTAGGCGAAGCGGATAAGGATTCAAACATAACTAGGTGAGGGTTCGAAGAAGACATTCTTCCGCTTGGATGTCATTGTACGACTCAACCCACTAACCACTAACATTTTCCGTTCTAAAAAAAGTGTAGGTTAACAGGGTTTGGGTGTGGGTATGGGATTAAATCCAAGAAATATCTAGTATTAATTTGGATGATCTAATACATGTGTTGCAAAATTTTGTTGTTTCTATTAATTGTAAGGACATATAAAGGTGGGATATTTGAAGATGATATTTTCAAGGGTAAAGAGTTATCAAGATTGATTTAGCAAAAGATTCTTCATGTGGAATGTAAAAGTCAAGAAACGTTTTAGAATAAGTTATTACTAAAAAGGTGAATATTTTCGTGTGACGAGCTTTAAAAAATTACAACTCGTTCGTGTGGAACTTGATAGAAGAGGCATCAAATTAGATTGCGTTCTTTGTCCAAGTTGTAACAAAGTGACAAAATCATGTGCATAGTTTGGTTACCTGTCACCTAGTTATGAGTGTGTGAAAAAATATAATTGGTAGAAAGTGGGGGTCGTCAATGCTTTCTCAATTAGGCTTTTTCATCATTTGAAACATTAACACTCTCATTAAGTTATCTATCAGTTGGCAAGCGGTTATTTAGATAACTGGCTATTTCATTTGGAAAAAATAAATGCATGTGTACTCGGTAAAAGAATATCTAACACTAATAGATTCACTTAAGACATTCAACTTAAGAGCTACAAGTGAACTGTTCGAATATCAAACATATATAAAATGATTGATTGGTAACAGTAGTTGATGAGCCCTATAGATATTCGAGTATAACATGTGTTTGTGTGCAGGTAAAAACATTTGTGACTAACGCCTGCAATTAAACATTGGTTTCTATAGTCAGTCCTTCAGATGCAAGTTAGTTATATCAGTGTTTGTTTTGGTTATTTGTGTTGGTGTACTTTGTGTCTGAGGTAGGGGTGTTCGGTTTTTGGTTTGACACCGAATAAACCGAAAAAGAAACCAGATCAAAATCGAACCAAAATTTTCAATTGGTGTATGATTTGGTTAGAGACCGAATCAAAGTATTTAATCGAGGTATGATTTGATTTTGTTATTGACAAATAGAAAACCAAACCAAATAACTAATAAATTTGTCTGCATAAAAAAATTAATTTTATATTATACATATAATTTACTCATTTTAGGTTTGAAAAGATATTTAAACTAATGATTTTTTTTATAATGATCTGAAATGGTGTCTAGTTGATGACATAGTGCTTGTTCTATATTATGGTTTACATGAATAGGTAAAAATGAATTTGATTTTACATGTCTAAAGTATGTAAAGTCTACTGAAATAGAAAAAGACAATATTTTTGTTTGTCATGGTAAACGAAGTATACCATTACATAACATAAACTTGGTTTATATTTCTAAATGATGTAAAAGCTATTAGGGTATTAAAATAAAAAAAATAGATTACTTTTGATTATAAAAATTTAGATTAATATAACCTACAACTTTTATGTAAAATTATATTATTTTCTTTCATTTATTTTCTTTAAGATTTGAAAGTTATTGGTTGTTAATTTTTTTTATTTACTTAAGTAATTTGTGAGACCTTTTTGTTTAATAATTTATTTGAAATTTTAGATTTTTATATGTGACTTGTTGATAATATTTTGAAGTTTATTTGAATTTAATTTTCATGAATTTAACCAAAACCAAATCGAATTTTGATTTGATTTATGCTTTGGTTCTACGTGCTCTATAATTAGTTTGGTTTGGTTTTGATTTTGATTTTTATTTTAAAATTTCCAATATCGATGAACGAACTTGAGTCATACAACCCGAAAATCACACCGATGAACACCCTAGTCTCAGGTTCCATTTGTGTTTTGTTATTTTTACTTAGTTACGCCTTTCATGTATGTGTTTGATTTTGGTTTTTTTTCTTTGTAACATTCAATGTGTTTGTACGTTTCGACACATGCATTCCGGTGAGTTTATTGGGGTTCACATACACTGGATGGGAGTTTTCAGAGATCCACCAAAACTCAGAATAGATGTTTGTTGTCTAGTGTATGGTAATATTTTGTTCAAATCATGATTTCATCCAAATGCATTTGGTCTTGAAATTTTGTGTCAACAAATACATGTCATTATTTGTTAGCATAGTAAAAAGAAATATGTAGCTTCTTAAATTGTTTATTAGTTTTAATAAAATCATAAATTTTAGTTGATCTATGTTTATTATTTAAAAATATAAGACAAAAGTTTAAATGCAACTTTTTTTTCTCACAAACAGAGGGGATAAATCTATATCATCTATTTTGGTTTGATCTAAGGATATGTTTGGTAGAAGGAATTGGGAAAAGAGAAAAGAAAATGATTTCATTTCATTTGTTTGGTTGGTAGAGAAATAAATGGATAAAGAGTTGAATTTTTAAAAGTTGATCTTTTGTAACTTTTGTGGAAAACATTTCTACTATATTTAGGTTGGAAATCATTTCCTACTTATATTAATACTTATGTTGTTGTTGTTGTTGTTGTTGTTGTTGTTGTTGTTGTTGTTGTTGTTGTTGTTGTTGTTGTTGTTGTTGTTGTTGTTGTTGTTGTTGTTGTTGTTGTTGTTGTTGTTGTTGTTGTTGTTGTTGTTGTTGTTGTTGTTGTTGTTGTTGTTGTTGTTGTTGTTGTTGTTGTTGTTGTTGTTGTTGTTGTTGTTGTTGTTGTTGTTGTTGTTGTTGTTGTTGTTGTTGTTGTTGTTGTTGTTGTTGTTGTTGTTGTTGTTGTTGTTGTTGTTGTTGTTGTTGTTGTTGTTGTTGTTGTTGTTGTTGTTGTTGTTGTTGTTGTTGTTGTTGTTGTTGTTGTTGTTGTTGTTGTTGTTGTTGTTGTTGTTGTTGTTGTTGTTGTTGTTGTTGTTGTTGTTGTTGTTGTTGTTGTTGTTGTTGTTGTTGTTGTTGTTGTTGTTGTTGTTGTTGTTGTTGTTGTTGTTGTTGTTGTTGTTGTTGTTGTTGTTGTTGTTGTTGTTGTTGTTGTTGTTGTTGTTGTTGTTGTTGTTGTTGTTGTTGTTGTTGTTGTTGTTGTTGTTGTTGTTGTTGTTGTTGTTGTTGTTGTTGTTGTTGTTGTTGTTGTTGTTGTTGTTGTTGTTGTTGTTGTTGTTGTTGTTGTTGTTGTTGTTGTTGTTGTTGTTGTTGTTGTTGTTGTTGTTGTTGTTGTTGTTGTTGTTGTTGTTGTTGTTGTTGTTGTTGTTGTTGTTGTTGTTGTTGTTGTTGTTGTTGTTGTTGTTGTTGTTGTTGTTGTTGTTGTTGTTGTTGTTGTTGTTGTTGTTGTTGTTGTTGTTGTTGTTGTTGTTGTTGTTGTTGTTGTTGTTGTTGTTGTTGTTGTTGTTGTTGTTGTTGTTGTTGTTGTTGTTGTTGAGGTTCTTGTTGTTGTGGTTGTTGTTATTGTTGTTGGAAGCCGAGATTTTATCTGAGCTTTGTGGAAATCATTTCTACTATATTTAGTGTGGAAATCATTTCCTACTTATATTAATACTGTTGTTGTTGTTGTTACTGTTGTTGTTGTTGTTATTGTTGTTGCTGCTGTTGTTATTGTTGTTGTTGTTGCTGTTGTCGTTCCTGTTGTTGTTGTTGCTGTTGATGTTACTATTGTTGTGTTGTTGTTGTTGATGTGGTTGTGGTTGTGGTTGTGGTTGTTGTTGTTGTGGTTGTTGTTGTTGTTGTGGTTGTTGTTGTGGCTGCTGTTGTTGTTGTTGTGGTGGTTGTTGTGGTTGTTGTGGTGGTTATTATGGTTGTTGTTGTGGTTGTTGTGGTTGGAAGTCGAGATACTATCTGAGCTCTCACCCCTTTATCTATAGCAAAACTAATACTAATAAAAATAAAAGCCGCAGCACGTGATCCAATGTCTTGAATCATAGAGAATTTTCGAATCCGCTTCAGTAAGGACACAACATCGTTCTCAAGTTCCCCAAAAGAAGAAAATGAGAAGGACAGAAAATCGTAACCAATATCAGAACACTTAGCCTCGTATTTGACACATTTACGACGTGCAACTTCAATCACAAGACGACCTGGCAAAAAATCAACCATTCCAGTTTCCGTCAAAGGCGATGACCCTGTCAAATCTACACATACATCGAGACTTTGTCCCACGAGTAGAGCAACAAATCAGTTGGACGTAAGGATTTGTCTCGCTCTCCAGCAAGTCTGATATCAACTTCTATACCGGCTGAAATCCCCGACTGAAAGCAGATGTTAACAAGGGTATCGCGCACCACGTTATGTCGATGCTTAATGCCAATAATACTAGCGCACAATACAACATGATCTCCATAAATGTCCCCCATAAAGACCCTTGAGCGAGCTGAGCATGGCCTCGAAACAAAAAATATGGGAACACCTAACCGATAACATAACACACACTGGTAAGTCCTTCTGTTCATATTCTATCCCAACCTAGATATCGGAATCACCATAAGCCAGTCAGAAGTGTGTTCCTCCATTTGAGACTTCCATATAGCCATTTGTCGTGTAGAAAGGAAAAAAGTAGATTCAGCCATCTGAGTAACACTTGTGAAATATATATCTGCCAGTTTTTTCATGAGTTTAGGGGCAAGAATCTCACTATCATTACTTAAAATGTCAGTATCCATTTTCACATTAAAAGTACACAAGGCATTCTCAAACAAGGCCCAAAAGTAACAATATCACAATGTTGGAGCAGCGATTATTATTATTATTATTTATTATTATTATTTTATTTTATTTTTAACATAGCAAGTTTACATAAAGTTGGATGGGAGTCTAGACACAATTTGCGCTCCCACCCCTTTTTGAATACAAAAACTCACTCTATGAAAGATAAATGCACCGGCTTTAGCGTTATTAGAGTGGCTAATAGAAAGGGACTTTATGCGTGAAAGTGTGTCCAAATCATCCTTATCAAATTCCCCAAACGTAGACAAAGCATCCTTATTAATATTATTACTATTTTATTTTATTTTATTTAAACATCACTTTATTAGAATAATAGGATTTACAAAAAGTTAGTGGGATGCCTAAAAACAATTTGATCTCCCACCCCTCTAGCAATAGCAAACCCGATCATATTAAACATCTTTTTATAAAACATTTTTTATAAAACATTTTATTTATTATTATCATTATTAATATTATTTATTATAACATCTTTTTTTTTAATCACACAAAATAATAACATCCTTTTATTATTATTAATATTATTGGTATTATTTATTTATTTATTATTACTAATTAATTATTATTATTATTGTTATTTATTAATAGTATTAATAATAATAAAAATATTATTATTATTATTTTTATTTTTATTTTTTTAAGTTTATTTTTATTATTATTTATTATATATTAAATATTATTATTGTTATTATTTAATTAATTTTTGTTTTATTATTATTATTAATTACGGTATTAATTTTTTTATTGGGATTTATTAAAATTTATTATTATTAGTATTTATATTTTTAAAGTTTAAATCTCTGACGCTACCAAATAAAAGAATACAATAAACTATCTCCTTAGATTTCATTTCCAAGAATGCAATTCTCTACTTTATTTTAAATTTATGAAATTCTCTGTACAAAACGTGCCCTAAAAGTGGAGATTAACCTAAGATTAAAAAAAACACGGAGGGACTATTTTTGCAAAAAAGTTCAAAAGTTTCAAAATAATTTTATCACTGGTGATATTCATTTTATCACTAGTGATATTTCATTATTTTTTTCACTAGTGAAATATCACCGTTAATAAAAATCAGTACAAAAATTTTACAATTTTAGCCTCTTTGTCGATTTTTTGCATTTCTTGATGTTTTAGCAAAAATCGTCATTGTGTTTTTTTTTTCATGAGATTTAATATTAGATAATGAATAAATAGGGTTAGTCCTATCCCTTGCAAGTAAAAAAATTTGCAATATAACTCAACTCAAAATATAACTGCAAATAAACAAGTTTCTAAAATTATCAATCTTGCTCTAGAACTGATCGTTATCTAAATTTTTGAAAATATGAAAAGTAGAAATATCTAAATTTGTGGTCCACATTACAAAGAAAATTTGCGGAGTTTGGTTTCAAAAATTGGCGAACCGATCTAATCGATCAGTTCAGCTGAAATTTTAAGGTGGGTTCATGTAATCACATTGCACTGTAAGGGGAAGAGTTGAGTTTAATTTGAAATAGAACCGTTAGTTAAGATGTCTTTTGTTAGTAGTAGAAAATTGGACTGGTGGGAACCACGTCTAGCAAAAGGTCTAGATGTCTCATTGGATTCTGACCTGTTCCAACAATAATGACTTTTAAAAAGTAGGATGTGGACATAAAATAATTGTTGATTTTTCGATAGTTTCTATGAAACTACCACGCACGACCTAGTAGAGCATATCTCGAACTTCACATTAATCTAAACATAATTTTTTTTAGTTATCCTCATTTGAGGTTATTATTACAAATAATAAATAAGTAATATAAAATTAATTAGTTAAGGGTAAAACTGTCATTCTGCAAAAAGTACGAGAAAGAAATCTGAAAAAATGATGTTTTTTTAAAACTGTGTTTTTTATCTGTGAATAATAATTTTAGAACGGAGGTAGTATTTTATTAGCTAGAAAGAAGATGCCTTTCTTTTAAGTTTTAAGATAAAAAACTGACAGACTAGTAAATAAAAAAATAAAAAACCCATTCATCATCTTTTATTAAAAGATAACCACCATCAAGTGGCTTAGTGGTAAGGTCCTTGACTCTCAAAGTAGAGGTCAAGGGTTCAAACATCATTAGGTGTGTACATTTGGGGGTGGCCACGGAGGTTCACCTGCGACGACTCCGGGCTATCCAAAAGGGTAGTCGCCCTGGGATTAGTCGGCTCGCAATATCGAGTCGGAAACCTAGGTATACCCAAAAAAAAATCGTCAGACAACGAAAAATACCCTATCACGACGAGTAAATTCTTATCTTTCATTAGATGAGCACATGATATATTTTCGCTCATTTTTAATTGTTGAAAATTTCATTCTGAAAAATCATACGTGATTCGTCAAATCACATGTGATTTTTTTTGTATTTTCTTTGTTTTTTACATAAAAAATAAATAACTTTTATTATTATTTATATAATCATGAAAGCAAATGAATAATAAGGTGTGTCGCTAATCTTTTATAATTAAAAAAGATACTAGTAACTTTTTTGAAAATCACATTTGTAAATTTAGATATAATAACATCACATGAGAAAGAATAATCTGCATTCATAAATCACATGTGAAAACTATATGTATTTATAAATCACATGTGAAAACTATATGTATTCGTAAATCACATGTAATTTCAAATTACATGTAATTTCACAAAAACACTTATAATTTCGCATAATCCCATGTGACTTTAAAGTAATGACAATTTTTTAATGTTCAAATTCGCCAAAAGAATTACAAATGATTTGTAAATCACATATGATTTGTTGTATTAAAATTCGTGCATGGTTTCATAAATCGTACTATGATTTTATAAATTCATATGCAATATTGAAAATAACAAATCACCAATGATTTTAATCATTGTATACATGTGCTTTTATAAATTCAAGTGCGATTTTTAATGTAATAAATTACATGTGATTTTTTTTTGCAAAAATTTTGATAAAAATTCATTGTAGGTATATAGTGCATATTTACATAAAGATAATTTAATTTTCGTCGCAATTTGTGTAACGATTATTGCTTTGAAGGATATTTTATTTTTAAAAAATAAAAATGAAACTCAAGTTTTTAACTAAATTAAAAAACATTTACATAGTAATATAAATCATTATATAAACTTTAAATAGATGGTTGAGATTAAAAAAATAATAATACTTTTTTTGAAAAATACTCTCTAAAACTTTTGTCATTGTTTCATTTTAATATTTCATCAACTAAACAACGAAGGTGGAGATAATGATTAAGACAAAAAAACATTAATAACATTATTGTCAATATTAAATCAATTACTCGTCTTAAAAATGTACGTACTAGTTGTCTAGGTGCAACCACTCGTCATATTTAATTTCCTTGAAATCTACACGCATTTACATTGACAAGCACGTCCAACCAACCATGTCCTGTGGTTAAGTGGACATTTGCACGCCAAATGCGAAAAGAACCACAAAGAATAAATATAAAAAAGAATAAACAGCCGTATAGAACAAGATACAGGTCATCATCTGTGTGAACAGGGTTTAAAAAACGAATCTGAACCGATTCAACTTTATGTAATAAGAAATTACAGCAAATTGAACTAATCAGGCTTTAGGGATCCTAAGTTAATCTGTTGAAAGAATCAAAATCCTTTGGTTTTGATTCCAACTTAAAATACTACAGTATGTCGTATTTCACCCTTTTGTATTCTCTTGATTTAAGAAATATATTCTTCTTTTTTTAACAGCATTTATGAAACATACAGTACTTTCGAAGGTGGTTTTGTTTAGTAACGAGCTCATTATCAATTATGTTTCAAACTTGTCTCAATTTAGTGTTTTTGATTATTTTCCGGTCTAAAAAGTTATGTACGTATCCTGTATCGAATGGGATTCGGATATCAGTATAGATACCAGAAAATTTCCGATCTAGTACTGGTCTATTGGTCCTGATTTTTTTCACCTTATTTCGTAGTTTCGATACAATACCAAAAGTATCAGTAATCGGTACAATTCCGAATACGGTTAATTCAAGTCAAAATACTCATCTCTAGTTTTGCTAATCTAATATAATACTAGTAGTATAATTCAAGCTATTATTGTGAGAAAACAGCAATCAAGTTTCATTGTTTTTTAAAAGTCAATCTTGCTTTGTTCCAACAATAAAATCGCTCAAGTCTCTAAACTCTTTATTCGAAATCATTAGAAAGTCTTTTTCGAATCACTTAAATTTTGATAACTTTACATTTGTGAATGTGAAAGCTTATTTATTATTTCGTGAATTTTATAAGAAACATTATTGGAGGGGTCAATTAACAGAAAGAAAACATATCCATGTGTTATGCATGTGCAATGTGTATTAGTAGTATTTGGTAGGGGCTTTTGAGGTGAACAGAAATTTTGTTTTCTGCCTGTGGCACATTTTCATACCTACCTATGATTTCTAATTAGATATATAGCGAATACATGGTGCCAGACATCTATACTATACCCATCAAACAAATACATCTGATTTTACGTGACACTGATTTTTTTTTTTTAACATAAAGATGTTTCATTATCACTCCTCACAAACGGACGTAAATTGGATACAACAAGTTACATCGAACATAAAGGGTAAAATCGAAACCGATTTGCCGAACAAAATACACGAGGCAACATGTTGAAAACAAACCTAAGACATATACCATAAAAGTTGTGACATACGACAGCAACACAATAAAAGGGTGAAAGGGGGAATCACCAATGTGGGCTTTTTGTTGACACAACCTTATAAAGGTATAGCTTGGAGTAAAAGTACACAAGGTATAAAGCCTAACTTCCCTAAAAAAGCCAAACCTAAACCAAACTAATCTAAATCCAAATCTCAATACAGCAGCAAGCCATGCAGTAGCAGACGACAAGCAAATCGCGACAGATCTGACAGATCTAACAGATCTGAGGCTGCAGCGGGTCATCAGATGAAACAGCAGCGGTGGATAGCAGGCGGCGACGAGAAATGATAGATCTGAAGGCAAGGGGCTATTATTATGGGAGTTAGGAGAGAACACCTTAACAAAAGAGAATGAATATATACAAAAGAGAGCGGTGAAGAAGATCCAAACGACCGGCCGAAGCTGGCCGTTGGAAAATAGGCTTAGATCGGATGAGGTTTTTTTTTGTTTTAGTGAGAGAGAACTTTTTTAGAGAGAATGAAGAGAAGAGAATAATGTTTTCTCATTTTTCGTGACACTGATTATTTGTGAGTGATTTAACCTATATTAGCGCCAATGAAATAACTTTATTGAATTAAGGGAAAAAACCATAAATGCTTAACGTATTTTCAAAAAAAACTCATTATACATACCATACTTGTTTTATTGTTATTATTCCTATCCAACTCTTATTTTCTTGTCATTACACATACCTTATATGTTTTAGCCGGTTTTGTGTGATGTTATATTGCTATTCACTGGTCCTAGTTTGTGGCCTCTGCTTGCAATAAAGAAAGGCAGCAAGAATACAAAAACACATCACATAAAGCCAATAAAGAAAGGAAAAATGTATTAAACACTACAAAATACATCACATAAAGTTAAAATTCTGTATTTTCCATAATAAAGTTAACACGTCACATTACAAAACACATCACATAAAGTTAAAATTCTGCATTTCCCATAATAAAGTTAACATACCAGTCATAGCACAACCATCCACAAAATACAAGTTTTAACTGGTATATAGTTTAACCGTAGAATCAAATGGCCCTTAATTTTACAACACTAATCAACTTAGACTAGAGTCTGGTGGTGTTGATCGAGTGACATACTTGTCAAACACAGATGGCTTGTTCCGGTGTGCATTTCTTTCATATATATCTGTATTCATGTAATAAATTCTTCCGTATGGATTAGTACTAGTGGTAGCTTTCTCTAGCCTGTCTTTTATCTTCTTTGTAGCAGGGGTTGATTTCTCTACCAAAGGATCAGTGGTAGTTTGCCTTGGTCTCCTTGTTTTCTTGGCCCCAACTGGTTTTGAAGACTCTCCAGCAGGTGCTTTGCCTTTGTTTTTATGTGCATCATCTTGTTTTGAAGGCTCTATGGCAAGTGCTTTCCCTTTGTTTTTATTTGCATCAACTGGTTTTGAAGGCTCTATAGCAAGTGCTTTCCCTTTGTTCTTCTTTGCATCAACTGTTTTCTTGGACGTGTTATGACATTAGTCGCTGACCAAATTCCCGGCTTGCCTGTGCATCAAATTGGAATTACCTACGATTATTAATTGAATTATACCTTAAGGGTGATTTAGCACAAATTCACATCTGAACCACAATTAATAAGGGTATTGCTTTGTGCGTAGACGAGTTCTAGCAAAGTACGATGTGATGAGTTGTGGGTAAATTCTTTAATTGGTTTAACCAATACCGCAACATAATTTATGAAGAAATTTAATCTCATGGAAAAGTTTACTAAATGTTTTAATAAACTTATGCTATGGAGATTGTATGCATGCTTCTCCATACGTAGATTTTGACATCAAAATTTATACCCTTTAAAATTTAAGTCGAATGCTCCTAATTGACGAACACTTGAAATTACTTCGTCATCCAATAAGATTTTTGGATGATGTTGTGATGTAGAGAAAACCGTTTATAGAATGAGAATTCGTATGATGGTTTTACGTTACTCAGATTATACGACTTAATTAAGTTACTCACTGAGATCTGGAAACTTAATGTATTCAAAAGGGATGAAACATGTTTACAATGCAAAACGATTTTGGCAATGTAAATCCCTTAAATATCTAGAAATTGAAAATTGTTTGTCAATTGAATTGTTCGACAAGTCGTTGTGTTGAGTACATTCATTACAAGCAGATCAACTGATGTAATGGATCTATGTCAATATAGTTCTAGAATTCAAGGAAAATAATATGGTTTTAATACCGGGGTAATTTTATTTTCTTGAAAGTATTTTATTATCGAAAATACTAATATTTGAACTTATTTATGTAGAAATGGCTCAACCCACCAATAACACGATAAGTTCTGTGTTCAAATCTTTTTTTGAACGACCTGAACTTACTGGCCCGAACTTCAATGATTGGTACCGCTTGCTAAGAGTTGTCTTGAGAGCAGCGGGTACTATCGATATCTTGACTACTCTCCATCCGGAGAATCTTGCTGAAGGAGCATCTGATGCGCAAAGGTTTGAACACGCTGCTAATATTAAGAAGCACTCTGAGGTGGCTTGCTTAATGCTGGGAAAAATGGCTCTTGCACTTCAACAGAAGTATGAGCTTGATAGGTGTGAAAACACCCATCCTTTTACCACTTATTTCTTGCTAAAACGAGACCAAAACCCGTATTTAATATCATTTGTTTGGAATTATGCGTGGTTTGTGTGTTTGTTGTGTTTTCAGAGCCAACCGGATAAATATTGAAGAAAACATGGGATTGCACGGGTTTTATCGAAGAAAAAGACGAAAAGACGAAGTCTATAGTCCAAGAGATGCAAAAGATTTGAAGTCAATGGGCATATTTGAAGATTTATCGAAGAAAAGGACCAAAGATGGAAGATTTATATATGTCGAAGAACTCAAGTGTATTAAACGAAGAAATTAAAAGACGAGTTGAATTTATTCATCGACAAATCCCGAATCAGAATCGAAAACGTCAACTTTACTGAAAAGACGAGAAGACAAAAAGAAAGGAGAAAAGCCCACTCACCAACCAAGTTCAAGGCCTATAAATAGGAGTCCCCTTCACAAATTAGAACAAGTTTTTCATTTTCTGTTTCTTCCTTCCTTTTATTTCGTAGAACACCAAACACCATTAGGGTGTTTGGCACCTTTTTCATCTTTGATCTATAATCCATGTAAGTTTGATTTTCATTTTGTTTGTTAAACCTTAATCTTGCAATACCATCTTTCATTTAATGTTGTTCTTTCTTTTCTTATTTATTATAAGTTTCAAGTTTTGATTTGATTGATTTTAATCTCTAAAAACAAGTGGGTTTTGTGTTTTAATTGACGTGGTTTGATGTTTATCATTAGTTAATGATTAGTGGTTAAGTTTGGTTAAATATTTGGATAAAACTTTGTTGATTTTGGTTGAAATTCATGATTTCACTTTCTCCCTGTTCTTCGCGTTTTTGCTTTCCCAGATTCCGAACGAGCTAAGTTTTCCGAACCAAGGGTTCTGTTAAGTTTTTCCGAATGAGCTTTTTGATTTAATTATTCCGGATCAAGGGATATTCCGGATAAACATATTTATTCCGAGCGAGTTGTTTTGTTAAATTATTCTGCATGAGCATTTGATTTCAAATTATTCCGAGTCAAGCTAACATTCCGAGCCAGCTATTTTATTCCGCATAAAAAAATATTCCGAACGAACAGATTTATTCCGCGAGTCAAACATTCGGAACCAACAGTTTAACCAAATATTCCGAATGAAGACATTCCGAATGAAGGTTCTTGTTTAGTTATTCCGAGTGAAGCAACATATTCCGCATGAAGCATTATATTCCGAATGAGTGATATTCCGAATAAGCAGGTTTATTCCGCATCAAGGTTATTCCGAACAAAGATTTGGAAATTATTCCGAACCAAGCCCATTTATTCCGGATCAAAGCTTTCCCAAAATTATTCCGAATGAAGCCTTTTCATCAAATATTCCGAATGAGCCTTTTTCTTTGATTATTCCGAACCAGCAACTATTCTAGATCAGTTGTTTTTCAAGTAAAGGGTATTTTACTGTTACTGTTTTACTGTTTAATTTTAATTCAATTCAAGCTTTATTTTAAATTGTTTTATTAACTTCTTTTAGTTTATTTTATCACTTTACGCATTTAATCCTTTTCAGTAGATTAGAAAACCAATCCCCTTCTACTTTCCACCAAGAACAATTGAGTCGCACTTTTAATCGGTAATCAATTTGAAAAGATCGGATTAACGAACTTTCATACGAGCTTAAAAACCAGTTATTAAATGGCGCCGCTGCCGGCACTTTTCGTTAAGACTAACGGTTTTTAGTGAGAGACGCGTTGGATTTTGGGATCCGTTCATCTTTGAACGTTATTTTCCTTGCTTTAAAATTTTCAAAAATCCTAAAAAAATATAAAATTTTCAAAAATCCCAAAAAATTAAAAAACATAAAAAACCAAAAATATTTTTGCTTTGTTATTTCTTTTGCAGGTGTATGCGCACTCGATCAACGTCTTATCCCGAGCCCAAGACTCTCGATAACTTAGACATGGCCGGTGTACACAACAATAATAATAATCCACCTTAACCCAACATGAATAATGACAACAATGAACCTCTACCGGACAATCGTCCAATGATCGAACTTTTGCAAGCACGTGTAGAGGGAAACAACGATGCTATTGTCATACCCGCGATTGGAGCCAACAACTTTGAGCTCAAATCCGGCTTCATTCAAATGGTCTCTGCTCAACCATTCTTGGGGCGTTCAATTGATGATCCTCATGACCATATTAAGAGGTTTCTTCAACTCACTAATACGGTTAAGTATAATGGGGTTTCACAAGAGGTAATTCGCTTGCAACTTTTTCCTTTCTCCTTAGAGGGACAAGCCCGGCATTGGCTTGATAAGGAACCGCCACAAAGTATTCTTACGTGTACGGATTTAGAGACCAAATTCATCAACTACTTTTTCCCACCCTCACGTACTACCGCTTTGCGGAATGAAATCATTACTTTTTAACAAAAGTACGGTGAGACATTTAGTGAATCTTGGGACCGTTTTAAGGAACTTTTACGAAAGTGTCCACAACATGGTTTCAAAAAAGTACATCAAATTAATACTTTTTACAATGGTTTAAGCATGAATGACCAAGATTCACTAAATAGTGCCTCGGGGGGTAACCTTTTGGTTAAGTCTGCTAATGCCGCTTGGGATATTATTGAGAACAAGTCTATAGTGCAAACCAAGAGTGTTCGGACCAATGTGGCTAGTGCTAGCACTAATGAGAGCGACAAGAGAATTGATAAGCTTACTTCGCTTGTTGAATCACTTGCTCTCCAAGCCGCCAACAATACCAAAGCTATCACTGCCCAAGCTAGTGCTTTGACTCAATCATGTGAAATATGCGGGGGATCCCACTCATACACCGATTGTCCTTCGACTCACGACAATCCGGAAAATGTGTATGCTGCCAACGGTACCTATTCTACGGGAGGCTATCAAGCACGTCCTCAAGGTGACCGCAATTTGCCCAGCTATCGCTCAAACAACTTTCTTTCACCACCCGGTTTTCCCCCACAAAACCCAAACAACCTCAATCGCAACAATCAAAACCAACCACGTGCTCCAACTCCATATCAAAACCAAAGAAACCCATATCCACCTCAAAGAAACAACCAAGTTTACCAACAACCTGCTTATCAACCACCCGCCTACCATGCTCATCCTCCCAACCAACCCACCGCATTACACCAAGATGTTGAAACCTACATGAGGACTAATGATGTGATCGTGCAAAATCTTCAGCGGGAAATGGCCAACATGAAAGCAGATATGGTGAAGCAAGGGAATGATCTTCGAGCTGATATGCGAAACACTTTGGCAAGTCAAACGAATGACTTAAGGAACATGATGGCTAGTTTCTTCCCAAGTAATCAAGCCTCTGGATCGGGTTCTCTTCCGAGTAACACCGTTGCTAATCCAAGAGGGGATATGAAAGAAATCACCACTCGTAGTGGAAAAAGTTTAAAGGAACTCGAGCTTCCTACACCTACACCGATGATTGTGACAAAGGAAAACGAGTCTCCTTCTCCAAACCCTCCATCTTCTATTCCTCCAACTTCTACTTCTCTAATTTCACCACCTTCTACTTCTACCCCTCCACCACCCAAGGATGTGAGTGAGAATTCCATTCCAAAGCCTTCATCTCAACCCAATATACCTTATCCTTCAAGGTTGAGGAAAGAGAAATTGAAGAACAAGGATGATATTCAGGTTTTTAACTTTCTCAAGATGTTTAAACAACTGAATTTCAATATCTCCTTTGCTGAGGCTCTCGCTCACATGCCGAAATATGCTAAAATGTTTAAAGATCTTCTTAGTGATAAAGAGAAACTTATCGATATTGCTCAGACCCAACTTAATGAGAATTGCTCCGCAGTGCTCTTAAGGAAATTACCAACCAAACTTGGTGATCCAAGTCGTTTCTTGATTCCTTGCAACTTCCCTGGGGTAGAGAATTGTATGGCCCTAGCCGATCTAGGTGCTAGTATCAACTTAATGCCTCTAAGCGTTTGGAAACAATTGTCTCTACCCGAGCTAGTCCCCACCCGAATGACTTTGGAATTAGCTAACCGTACAGTTGCTTATCCAGTGGGGATAGCCGAAGATGTCTTCGTCGGTGTCGACAAATTCACCTTTTCGGCGGATTTTGTTGTCGTTGACTATGAGATGGACCCCCGTGTTCCATTAATCGTTGGACGTCCATTCCTGAGGACCGGTCGCACTCTCATTGATGTAGCCGCTGGCGAATTAATCATGAGAGTTGGTGACGATAAAATCGTCTTCAACATGGGTAAACTTTCTAAGCAGCCTTCTGAAAACGAGAGTGTCAATTTCATTGATGTTCTTGATGAGGCTTGTGAAGAACATTTCAAAGACGCTTGTAAAAGTGGTTCTTCTTCTCTACCCACTGTTGAGACTGTTGCCTCTATTGCTCCATCACTAACTCCATTTGCAGAAAGTGATTTCATCTTGAAAGAATTTGAAGCAACTTTGGGAGATGTGGACTTAAAATATGACGATTCTCCCTCCAATTGGGATGAAGACATTCGTACCATTGAGAAACTTCTCAATGAGGACCATATTTCTCCACCATCTCCTAAGGATATCTCTATCGATGAACCGAATTTGACTACGCCTTCCATCGAAAAATCCTTCGGATTTAGAACTTAAGGACTTACCGTCTCATCTCGAGTACGTTTTCCTTGAAGACAAAAAGAAGTCACCCGTCATCATCGCTAAGGACTTGAAAGAAGAAGAAAAATCCCGACTTATCGCCGTGCTGAAGAATCACAAAAAAGCGTTTGCTTGGAAAATCTCTGATATTCGTGGAATTGATCCTCACTTTTGCACACATAAAATTCTCATGGAGGACGACTTTAAACCCACTATTCAAAGCCAAAGAAGGGTGAATCCTAAGATCCATGACGTAATAAAAAAAGAGGTTATAAAACTTCTTGATGCGGGAATGATCTATCCTATCTCGGATTCACCATGGGTTAGTCCCGTCCATTGTGTGCCTAAGAAAGGCGGAATCACCGTTGTGCCCAATGAAAACAACGATTTGATTCCTACTCGTCTCGTTACAGGGTGGAGAGTTTGTATAGAATATCGCAAACTCAATGATGCTACGAGAAAGGATCATTTTCCCCTTCCTTTCATGGACCAAATGCTTGAACGTCTAGCGGGTAATGACTATTACTGCTTCTTAGACGGTTTCTCTGGGTATTTTCAAATTCCCATCGATCCTAAGGACCAAGAGAAAACCACATTCACTTGTCCTGACGGAAAATTTGCCTACAAAAGAATGCCTTTCAGCTTATGCAATGCTCCTGGACATTTTAAAGGTGTATGATGGCTATTTTCCATGACATGGTTGAAGAAACTATGGAAGTCTTCATGGATGATTTCTCGGTTTATGGTGATTCTTTCTCTACTTGCCTTGCCAATTTAGAACGTATGCTTAAGCGGTGTGAAGACACTCGCCTTGTTCTAAATTGGGAAAAATGCCATTTCATGGTAAAAGAAGGCATCGTGCTAGGACATAAAATCTCAAAAGCCGGTCTTGAAGTTGACCGTGCTAAAGTGGATGTGATAGCCAAATTACCTCCACCTTCAACCGTGAAGGGTGTGAGAATTTTCCTTGGTCATGCGGGCTTCTATCGCCGATTCATCCAAGATTTTTCTAAAATCGCTCGCCCGATGACCCACCTCTTGGAAAAAGATACTCCTTTTATCTTTTCCAAAGAGTGTCTTGAATCCTTCAATCTTCTTAAGGATAAGCTAACTAAGGCACCGGTCTTGGTTACCCCTAATTGGGAGCTACCTTTTGAGTTGATGTGTGATGCTAGCGACTTTGCTATTGGAGCGGTTTTGGGCCAAAGAGTGAACAAACACTTCCAACCAATCCACTATGCTAGCAAGACAATGACAGGGGCTCAATTGCATTATACCACTACCGAAAAAGAGCTTTTAGCTGTAGTGTATGCTTTTGAAAAATTCCGCCCCTATCTTGTCCTTTCTACCACCATCGTGTATACCGATCATTCCGCGTTGAAGTATTTGTTGACTAAGCAAGATTCTAAGCCAAGACTTCTTCGTTGGGTTTTGCTCCTTCAAGAATTTAAAATAGAAATTCGTGACAAGAAGGGTGCCGAAAACCTAGCCGCGGATCATCTAAGTAGACTTGAGGATCCTTATCAAGGGGATCATCCGAATCAAGAGATCAATGACTCTTTTCCCCTTGAGGCCTTAATGTCTATCAATCCAAATCTCGATGACACCCCGTGGTTTGCAGACATTGCAAACTACTTAGCGGGTGGAATTCTCAAGGAAGGGTTAACGTTCCAACAAAAGAAAAAGTTCTTTAAAGACATTGAACATTATTTCTGGGACGACCCTTACCTCTTCAACAATGTGCGGATCTTGTCATTCTTCGATGTTTTGATGGGCCGACAGCGGTATAAATCCTTGACGCTTGCCATAAAGGACCCACCGGTGGTCACTTTGGTCCCAATTACATCGCGAAGAAAGTATTCGAATCTGGATTTTATTGGCCCACTATTTATCGTGACGCTCACGCCATTGTTAAACATTGTGATGCTTGCCAAAGACAAGGCAAGATCACACATAAAGATGAGATGCCTTAAAATTTCATACAAGAATGTGAAATCTTTGATGTATGGGGCATCGACTTTATGGGGCCATTTCCATCATCTAAAGGGAACAAGTACATTCTCGTAGCCGTTGACTACGTTTCTAAATGGGTTAAAGCTGAGGCTCTCTCTACGAACGATGCGAGGGTGGTTGTGAACTTTTTGAAGCAACTTTTTGCTCGATTCGGTGTTCCTCGTGCTATAATCAGTGACCGCGGGACTCATTTTTGCAATGATCAATTTGCAAGAGTCATGGCTAAGTATGGTGTCAATCACCGTCTTTCCACCGCCTATCATCCCCAAACCAATGGTCAAGCCGAGATTTCCAACCGTGGATTAAAGCGAATTCTGGAACGTACTGTGGGAGAGCATCGTGCCGCGTGGGCCGATAAGTTAGATGATGCTCTGTGGGCTTTCCGTATCGCCTATAAGACGTCGATCGGTTGTACACCTTATAGTCTTGTGTACGGGAAGGCATGCCACCTCCATATCGAGCTGGAACATAAGGCATACTGGGCCTTGAAGTGGGCTAACTTCGACATCAACAAAGCCGGTGATCTTCGCAAGATTCAACTCAACGAGCTTAATGAATTGAGGGATGAAGCTTACGAGAACTCATTGATCTACAAAGAGAAGACCAAGATCATCCATGATGCAAGGATTAAGAACCGAGAGTTCCACGTTGGTGATCAAGTCTTACTTTTTAACTCTCGGTTGAACATCTTCTCGGGCAAGTTGAAGAGCCGCTGGTCTGGTCCATTCACCATCGCCAAAGTCTTTCCCTATGGCACCATTGAGCTTTTTCAGCCAAATGGGCCCAATTTTAAGGTGAATGGCCAGCGTTTGAAGTTGTACTTTGGTGAGGACATCTCTCATGAGATGATTCCATCCCTCACCACATTTCCCATGAACTAGTTTTGGGTCGAGTCAGGCTCGTGACTCGGTTATCAAAAACAAGCGCTCCTCGGGAGGCAACCCGAGTATCTATCCCTTTCCATTTTACCTCCTAAGTGTAGGGGGACCTATATAGGCTGCTTGTGTTTGTATAGTGATGTGATTACAGGGATAAGTGCACTTTTGGAATCTTTGAAGAACCGTGCTCCTGTGTTATCCGTAATCTGGTTCTATCTCTCAACTATCGTGATTCAATTTTCTTCATACTCACATTTGAAATTGATCACGTTAGTTGTATCTTCCTTAGCTTGATTTAACCAACGTGCACAATGTCATAAGTGTAGGGGAGACTTTTCCCACATGCTTAAACATTGAGGACAATGTTTATATCAAGTGTAGGGGGACTTCTATTGAAGTAAGTGGTCTTTTCCATGAATTTGTCCTCATTTTAACCAGAAAATTTGATTTTTCGACATTTTTCAAAATTTTTTAATCTACTTTTCGCCTAGTTGTATAGTTGTATTTTCCTTTGTTATGGTTATTTTCTTTCCTTGCTAGAATAAATTTTCAATAAAGTGGTTTTAAATTTTTCAAAGTCGTGAATATTTTGACTCAACCCGAGTTTACTTACCTAAGTTTACTCTAGCTAGTATCCTTAACGTGTTTAAGTCAAGTTTTGCTAGGATTTTATATAGGGAACTTTAAAACGCGAAAGTCTTAACTCTCACGGGTTAAGAACAAGAACTTTTCGCAAGTTCCTATAATTGATTCTAGAGATTTATTTATCAAGGGAACTTTAAAATGCGATTTCTAAACTTGAAAAAATCTAAGAATTTGCAAGATCCTATAGATGACTCGAAAACCCAAAACTTTGATTTAATTGGCTAAGCATCCACGAGTCTCATTCCTTGAGATTTTCAATTGTGGAGAACGAGAGATGATAGAGTCAATTATAAGTTTGGTATTATTTCATGAATTTATGTGAGTTGATTATAAGCCTATTCTCCTATCGCTTGCTAATAAATTTATCTGCAATAAATAAGGTTGTACGATTTGAAAAGTTACTTAGCTTCTAGCCCAAGATCGTTTAAAAGTTGCTCGGTATTAATTAGAGTTCATAGCCAAGGCATAACTTATTGAAGCGGGATGCGAAGATTGGCGAGTCCGAAAAGGCCCTAACAAGGCATGAGGGCTACATTTTGTTGCTAAAGATCCAAAAGTGATGTGAAGAATCATTTATCAAAGATCAATATGAAGGATCGAGACACACGACGAAAAGCAAGTACTCCCCAAAAGATCATGGAGAAGTCTATCCGAAAAGGCCCTAGCAAGGTATGAGGATAAATAGATCCAAGTCCTAAAAGGAGGCGGATCGTTGTATATCAAAGTCCAAAATAAAGATTGGAGAAAAATGAAGTCGTGGTCCAAATATGAAGAATCTCTCAAAACTTCAAGTGAAGAAATTCCTATTATGAAGAGAAGACCATAATTTCAAGAACGTCTCTCAAAGATTTGAAGTATGAAGTCGCTGCCAAATATCGGTCCGAGAAAGGTCTCAAATCATGAAGCGAGTTATGCCAAGATATGAACTTTATGAGGTCCCGAGAAGCAGTTTTAAAAGATTTTGTCCTTTAGCTAACTATTGATTAAATCGTCCCACTTTGTTTTCAACTTAAATAACTATCAAAGAAAGTCAAACAATGCATCCTCGTGATCATTTAAGACAATATTAAAATATAAGAGATACACCTAGGAATAAGGGAGTCTAAGTGAATAATTGGGCCACATGAGTTCGTGTTAGTTTGCTAACTTATAATAACAATGATCTCTTTTTTAAGCTTGGTATGGGGAACGTGAAACTTGAGAATGATGAACATTCATGACAACCTAAAACCCCAATGTAAGTCTTTGAATTCTTTACTTGTTTTGTTCTTTTGGTTTCCTTAGTGTTTAGAATTTAATAAAGGCCATGGTGGGTTATTTATGATGAGAAATGTAAACCGTGCTTTAAAATTAATGCATTGCATGAGGGCATTGCAATGGTTAAGTGTAGGGGGTTTGATAGGTGTTAAAACACCCATCCTTTTACCACTTATTTCTTGCTAAAACAAGATCAAAACGCGTATTTAATATCATTTGTTTGGAATTATGCGTGGTTTGTGTGTTTGTTGTGTTTTCAGAGCCAACCGGATAAATATTGAAGAAAACATGGGATTGCACGGGTTTTATCGAAGAAAAAGACGAAAAGACGAAGTCTATAGTCCAAGAGATGCAAAAAATTTGAAGTCAATGGGCCTATTTGAAGATTTATCGAAGAAAAGGACCAAAGATGGAAGATTTATATATGTCGAAGAACTCAAGTCTATTAAACGAAGAAATTAAAGACGAGTTAAATTTATTCATCGACAAATCCCGAATCAGAATCGAAAACGTCAACTTTACTGAAAAGACGAGAAGACAAAAAGAAAGGAGAAAAGCCTACTCACCAACCAAGTTCAAGGCCTATAAATAGGAGTCCCCTTCACAAATTAGAACAAGTTTTTCATTTTCTGTTTCTTTCTTTCCTTTTATTTGGTAGAACACCAAACACCATTAGGGTGTTTGGCACCTTTTTCATCTTTGATCTATAATCCATGTAAGTTTGATTTTCATTTTGTTTGTTAAACCTTAATCTTGCAATACCATCTTTCATTTAATCTTGTTCTTTCTTTTCTTATTTATTATAAGTTTCAAGTTTTGATTTGGTTGATTTTAATCTCTAAAAACAAGTGGGTTTTGTGTTTTACTTGACGTGGTTTGATGTTTATCATTAGTTAATGATTAGTGGTTAAGTTTGGTTAAATCTTTGGATAAAACTTTGTTGATTTTGGTTGAAATTCGTGATTTCACTTTCTCCCTGTTCTTCGCGTTTTTGCTTTCCCAGATTCTGAACGAGCTAAGTTTTCCGAACCAAGGGTTCTGTTAAGTTTTTCCGAATGAGCTTTTTGATTTAATTATTCCGGATCAAGGGATATTCCGGATAAACATATTTATTCCGAACGAGTTGTTTTGTTAAATTATTCCGCATGAGCATTTGATTTCAAATTATTCCGAGTCAAGCTAACATTCCGAGCCAGCTATTTTATTCCGCATAAAACATTATTCCGAACGAACAGATTTATTCCGCATGAGTCAGACATTCCGAACCAACAGTTTAGCCAAATATTCCGAATGAAGACATTCCGAATGAAGACATTCCGAATGAAGGTTCTTGTTTAGTTATTCCGAGTGAAGCAACATATTCTGCATGAAGCATTATATTCCGAATGAGTGATATTCCGAATAAGCAGGTTTATTCCGCATCAAGGTTATTCCGAACGAAGATTTGGAAATTATTCCGAACCAAGCCCATTTATTCCGGATCAAAGCTTTCCCAAAATTATTCCGAATGAAGCCTTTTCATCAAATATTCCGAATGAGCCTTTTTCCTTGATTATTCTGAACCAGCAAATATTCCGGATCAGTTGTTTTTCAAGTAAAGGGTATTTTACTGTTACTGTTTTACTGTTAGTTTTAATTCAATTCAAGCTTTATTTTAAATTGTTTTTATTAACTGCTTTTAGTTTATTTTTATCACTTTACGCATTTAATCCTTTTCAGTAGATTAGAAAACCAATCCCCTTTTACTTTCCACCAAGAACAATTGAGTCGCACTTTTAATCGGTAATCAATTCGAAAAGATCGGATTAACGAACTTTCATACGAGCTTAAAAACCTTGTATTAGAGCTATTTTCTCCGAAGCGAATGCTTGATGAGCTCAAGGCGATGTTCGAGAAGCCGCAAGCTGTGGAGATCTACGACCTAGTAGATGCTTTGCATAGTTGCAAGCAAGCTTCAGGAAAGTCTGTGAGTGCCCATTATTTGGAGATGAGAGGTTATATGGAACAACTCATTGCACTAGGAAAACCCTATGATCATAATATGGCTATCAACTTAATCAATAGGTCTTTTAACAAGGACTTCAATGATTTCGTTAGAAACTATAATATGCATTACACGGGGAAGAAAGTTAATGATTTGCATGCAATGCTCATTGACTATGAAAAAGGGTTAAAAGACAAGGCATCTACCGCTACGCCTTCTATACTAACCATACAAAAGAGTAGAGTGAATAAGCCAAAACCGCAAGCGAACAAGAAGAAAGGCAAAGGCAAGGGTAATAAGGGCAAACAAGTTGCGACTTATTCGAAACCCAAGCATAAATTTGCTAAGAGGAGTCAATCTCAAAAGGATGAGACTTGTCACCATTGCAATGCAAGTGGTCACTGGAAGAGGAATTGCCCTCTTTACCTCGAAGAATTGCGAGAAATAAAGAAGAAGTCTGAGCAGAGCGCTGCAGCTTCAGGTACTTTATTTATGATTGAATTGTTCAATTTAACATATAAATTAAACTCCTGGGTATATGATACGAGCTGCGGTATTAACATTTGTAATACACTGCATGGATTTAATTTGGAAAGGAAGCTTTCCTATGGGGAACAATATCTGCAAGTGGGCAATGGCGCACAAGCAACGATTGAAGCTATAGGAACTTTTGATCTAGTTTTACCTTCGGATGTAGTACTGAGATTAAATGATTGTCATTATGCACCTATAATTGTTAGGGGTGTTATTTCCTTTTCTTGTTTGTTAAATAATGGATTCATTCACACGATTGATAATAATGGAATTTCTGTTTGGAAAAATGGTATTTTCTATTTTAATGCAATTTCTGTGAATGGTGTGTCTGAATTATACATGCATGATAATGAATCCAAGAACGATAAATTTGTATTTAGCATGAGTAAGAAGAGAAAGTTTGACAAAAACTCTTCTTATCTTTGGCATTGTAGACTTGCCCATATTGGGAAGACTCGTATACAAAAGCTTCAACGTGAAGGTCTTTTAGAAAATATCAATGATGAATCATTTGATAAATGTGAGTCTTGTATCTCTGGAAAGATGACCAAGAAACCTTTTAATAGCAATATTGAAAGGGCTACTGATCTACTTGGACTTATACATACTTATGTGTGTGGACCACTTAGACGTACGTCAAGGAAAGGTGTTAGCTACTTCTTAACATTTACGGATGATTATAGTCGTTATGGTTATGTTTATTTACTTAAGCATAAACATGAGGTATTTGAACATTCAAAGTGTTTAAAGCAGAAATAGAACTGCAATTAGGGAAGAAGATTAAAGCTCTTCGTTCTGATAGAGGCGGTGAATATTTAAGTCAAGAGTTTATAGATTATCTAAGTGAGAATGGAATTGTTCAGCATCTTACTTCTCCCTATACTCCACAACAAAATGGTGTATCCGAAAGGAGAAATCATACATTATTGGATATGGTACGATCTATGTTTAATCTTACAACTTTACCTTTATCCTTTTGGGATTATGCTTTAGAATCTGTTGTTCGCATATTAAATATGGTTCCCACAAAGAAGGTCCTTAAGACACCATATGAACTATGGCATGGCAAGAAGCCATATTTGTCTTATTTAAAGGTCTGGGGTTGCGAGGCGTATGTGAAACGTGACTCAGGTGACAAACTCCAACAACGATCTGTAAAATGTATCTTTGTAAGATACCCTAAGGAAACTATGGGTTACTACTTTTATCCACCTGAGAACAAAGTAATTGTTGCTAGGTATGGAGACTTCCTTGAATCTGATCTTGTAAACCAAGAATTCAGTGGAAGAAATTATGATCTTGAGGAGTGTCATATAGATACATTACCTTCTGAAAACACTAGCGATGTAATTCCTGTAGAACCAGAAAGTCTGGCGGTTCCACCGGAATTAGTTCCTCTGCGTAGATCCTCAAGGATTAAAAATGCAAATAGCAACTTGTGTCTTAACATAGAGGATGATGATGAGTTAGGGGATCTTGGTGAACCCACTAATTATAAATCTGCCATACTTGATCCTGAGAAGGATACATGGATGGTTGCTATGGATGAGGAAATGAAATTCATGAAAGTAAATGATGTTTGTATTCTTGTAGAACCACCACCGAATGCTAAAGTAGTGAGACATAAGTGGATATACAAGAAGAAAACCGACATGGACGGAAAAGTACAATCCTATATATCTCGTTTAGTAGCTAAAGGTTTTACACAAACTTTTGGCGTAGACTACGAGGAGAAATTTTCTCCTGTAGCCGACTTAAGAGCTATTAGGATTCTCATAGCTATAGCAGCATACTATGACTATGAGATATGGCAAATGGATGTTAAAACTGCCTTCTTGAACGGTCGCTTAGATGAAGACATCTATATGAAGCAACCAGAAGGGTATGTTGATCTTGAGAATCCAGGACATGTGTGCAAACTTCAAAGGTCCATTTATGGTTTGAAGCAAGCATCACGTCAATGGAATAAACGATTTGACGAAGAAATCAAAAAGTTTTGATTTATTCAGAATCGTGATGAGACATGTGTATATCGCAAAGCTAGTGGGAGTGATGTAGTATTCCTAGTCCTATATGTTGATGACATATTAATCATGGGAAGTAACATTCCAAGACTTAAAGCTGTTAAGGATTATCTTGGTAAATGTTTTTCTATGAAGGATTTAGGAGAAGTTGCATACATTTTGGGAATTAAGATCTATCAGGATAGGAAAAGACAGTTAATTGGTCTATGTCAAGATGCTTATATAGATAAGATTTTGAAGAAGTATAACATGCATAATTCCAAGAAAGGTTTTCAATCTATGGAAGTTAAGCATAATCTGAGTCATGAGATGGATGCATCAACTCCTGAAGAGGAGGCATACATACAAAAGGTGCCTTATGCTTCAGCTGTATGATCTATAATGTATGATGTTAGATGCATGAGGCCTGATGTGGCGTTCGCTCAGAACTTGGTCAGTAGATACCAACAGAATCCAGGGAAGCTCCAATGGACTGCTGTCAAACATATTCTAAAGTATTTGAGGAGTACAAAAGATATGTTTTTGGTATATGGTGGAATACCAGACACAGAACTGAATGTTACAGGTTTCTGTGATGCGTCCTGACAATGTGATAAAGACGATACAAAGTCTCAGACGGGTTACGTTTTTGTTATCATTGGAGGAGCAGTTGACTGGAAGAGCAAGAAACACACAACGATTGCAATGCATGCTACTCAATCTGAGTACATGGTTGATTCAGAAGCTGCAATGGAAGCTGTTTGGATTAGGAAGTTTATTGAAGATCTTGGAGTGATGCCTTCAATTAAAGAACCTATTGATATGTATTATGACAATTCTGCCGCAATAATATTTGCCAATGACCCTGGAGGCATGAAAGGCGCCAGACACTTTATGCGTAGACATCACTACATCCGAGAACAAGTTGAAGCTCAGGAAATCAAATTGATAAAAGTTCACACAGAGGATAACGTAGTAGATCCTTTGACTAAGGCATTGCCTAGACCAAAGGTAGTTAAGCATGCCAAGGCGATTGGGCTGCAACTAGCTAGCGAACTCATGCAATAAATCTATGATTAATATTTGGATAAAGGATGTTATGACATTATTAATATAATAAAATAAAGAATAGGTTTCGTTTATTTTTATTATTTAATAAGTGTATCCTATTTTACATGTTTTAATCCATGAATAAAATATGCTAAATGTCCGTTGTCGGTTAATAATATGGGAATATTATTAAACTAAGACAAATCAAAATAGTGATAGAGTATACTTGAAAGTATATTGATTGATTTTGGATGATATTTGATGAATCGAATATAGGACTTATCCCAACTATATGTTATTACTTTATGGATCTTTGTCATTAAGTAAAATATAAATAGTTATCCTTAGACTTGAGATACCAGGAAACTGTTATGAGTCTAGTGTATCTATGTGGAATAATCTAACGCTAAACGTAACTGGTAGCTATAAGGATTATTTTCGGAAGTGTTGCAAAATTCATAAGTTTTGCTCGTAGTCAATATGAGATTTATTTCCTCCAATTTTGTTTTGGAGTTTAATACAGTTGGGCCCCTCGTGGGATTAGTGGCCACACCCAAATTTGTTTTGGTAATCTTGTTAAATCTGTGAACAAGAAACGGAATGGTTAATGAAAGGAATGACTGAGATCTATATCCTTATTAACGTTGTATTAGAAATAAACTGATAATAATAATGATGCGGAATCGTTAAAAGGTTTTGTCCACGAGACCTTACTCGAGTTGTACTAGTGACATTGCTAGTGTAACTACACGTTAGTCAATGTGATCACGATATTCGAAATATGTCCAAGTGGGAGCTGTAAGTTTATGGACCTATATTTAATAGTCGTGTGATAGGATCGAACTCGAGATTACAGGATTGCACACAATACGTAAAGAGTTAATATAATTAATAAATATATTTATTGTATATATTAATTTATTTAATAAATATATTTATGTATTTATTAATTTAACCGAGCAAGTAATTATATTACTTTAACGATCGTTAAATAATTAATAATTAAGTTATAACGAGCGTTAAATAAATATATAATATATATAAACAAAAGGAAAGAAGTTTGGAAGATTCCGGGACACCCCTAAGGGGTGTTATAGTCGGCCGATTATGGGCTCAAGGAGGGGGGCATTTGTTGCATTTTATTTATCTTGGGCTACAAGGGTTGAGGCCTATAAATACACCTCCTAATCCCCTCATAATCACACAACATAAATCTCCTCCCTCTTCTCTCCTTTGGGTCGATCGCAACACCATCACCACAAAGGGTTTTGGTTGGTTTTCTTGGTTGATCGATTGTATACTTAATCTAGTCCTAGCTCTTCTCTAGGGTTATTGGGTAGATTAATTACAAGCGTTGTAGCTCGGTTTTCACGTGCTAGAATCACGGTTAGCTCGTTGTATTACGTGTGTACAAGAACGTAATATAGTCTTACTTTAGACTATATCTTGGTATATACAGTTTAAACCCGGATCGGTGATTTGTTCTTCGTCTTGTAGAATTGCTTTAGCGTAAAGGTATGCATCCCTAATTCGATTAATTATAATTGTGTTATTAATTATGATCTTGTTAAATCGCTTCCGCTATATGTGTTTTGATCTCGTTTAGGGTTTTATATAATTGTTATGATACTTATAAACCTTCAGAAACATCGTTGGGCTTGTTTCCTTCGGTATGGGTAGAATCCATTCGTGGTTCTTCTATGGTCGGGGTTTGTTCTTTAGCTTGAGCCGATGTGAACTCTTGGTGACAAAGGCAATCATGATATTTTATTGGTTCACCAATACAATCTTATTTGATTTCTTAGATATTTTTGAAAGGATTTTCTATTCATAAATATTCACATTTCTACTAACTATTAATATTCTAGTCTCGAGATCAAGGAGTTTATAACCCTTGGTTCCTAGTGGGTATCCAAAAAATACCCGTGGCTTCCCCTTTCTTCAAACTTATCTCCGTTTGTGATGGTGTTCGTAAAATATGCAAGGTGCCCAAACACTCTTAAGAGTTCATAATCTGACTTTTGATTCCAAATCAACTCAAAAGGCGTCTTGTTTTTAATAACTTTGGACAGGATGTGTTTAATCACATACACCACAGTTAGGATGCACTCTCCTTAAAATTTTTTAGGAAGATTTGCATCAGACCTTAAAGCCCAAGCAGTTTCGAGCAAGTGTCTGTGCTTCCTCTCGTAAACACCATTTTGTTGGGAAGTGTGTGGGCAAGTGGTTTCTAATAGGATTCCCTTCTCATTGTAAAATTTAGCATGTTGATAGATGCGAATTACCCACCATTATCACACCTAATCCTCTTATTTGATTTTCGAATTGAACTTCAACCTTTTTTGTGAAAATCCATGAGACATTTATTGGCCTCACTTTTATGTTTAATGAGGAGTACCCATACGCTCTACTGAAACGTCAACTATTGTAAGAAAATAGTTGGCTCTAGTGTACGAAGGTACCCAATAATCTCCCCATATATCATAATGAATTAATTGAAAATGAGCACTGGTTTAATACAACTAGAAGGAAAAGGTATTATGACATGTTTTGCTTTAGTGCAAGAATTACAAAAATTATAAAAATTAAAATTACTTGTTTTGAGAAAATCAACTTTAGCTAGTTTCCATTTTGATGCATGTTTAAGTCTTTTTATGTCATGTCTCAACTGTGATTGCCATGGCCCTTCTTCCTTAAACCATATTCATTCGGTATAGCCCCCCTTCGCATCTACCTACACCAATCAAATTCCTCCTCTGTAATCCCTGCATAACACAAAAATCGGGGAAGAATGATATGCAACGTTAAAGGTCTCGACTAAGGCGACTAACATAAAGAAGAATGCATTTGAAATCAGGTATATAAAGGACCCCTTTTACTTTTGCTCCTCCTGGAATGGTACGATCCCTTGTTCCTTTAACTGGAACCGATTCCCAAGTCGGGATAACAACATGTTCCTCAAAAGAGGTTTCCGTTTTGTTAACACGAATATTGAATAAATGAGTTATGGTAGCAGTAGGTTTTGAAC
Source organism: Glebionis coronaria (assembly GCA_025667525.1). Taxonomy (NCBI): domain Eukaryota; kingdom Viridiplantae; phylum Streptophyta; class Magnoliopsida; order Asterales; family Asteraceae; genus Glebionis; species Glebionis coronaria. Next base: position 48,301,147 of record CM046874.1, on the reverse strand, counting down.
TTTTACCATTAGTTAATCCAGAAAAGTGCTTCACAATGAGTTGGTAGTCCTCGAGTGTCAACCCAGTAACAGGACTAATGTCTCAACACAAGCACCCTTGCTTATGATCTTTTCTCCTTTTTTTTCCGAGCCACAAATTTGGGTACACGATCAACTTGAAGCAGCCCTCACACGTGTGACCATCTTTTTTGCAATCGGTGCAATGTTTATTTTCTTCCTTCACGGCTTTGGCTCCATTTCTTTCTTTGTTCAAACCAAGACCAATGCGCCTTTGAAAGGCCTTAAATGCAGCGGATTCATGTGTGGTATTTTCATGCTAATTACAAAGAACTCGATATCCAAACCCATACGAAAATCATAAAGGCGCTCTTTTTCCTAATGCTCGATGATTTTCTTTCCATAATCACATCCACATTTAGCACCAGGTACATCGAGGAAATGGTTGTATGGATTGAGCTCTGTCCCATATCGACCGCAATTAGGTGAAATAAATGGACATCGACACACTACTTTGTCGAGTGGAGCCTATATCTTTTGTTTCAATTTGTATGCCCTAGGGGCACTCTCCTTTTCAAAACGTTCGCTTAAGTCTAACCATATTTTTTATGTCGAATCTGCATACTTCACGTTGTTTCATATGTTCTTCTCAATGGTTGTCGTTAACTACACATTCATCATGGCATCAAGTCACATCTATGGCATATATTCCTTCGATGTTTTCTATGGTTTCTTTATCGTCCCATCAACAAACTCCACTTTGTTTTTTGCAAAAAGAAAGTTTGTCATCTCTTGACTCCAATCAGCATAATTGTTGTCGGTAAGGACCTCGTTTACATGTAGTTGTTTAGGGTAGTCAGATGGATGAAGGTAATAATGTGAGTCGTGTGTGATCCCACCACCTCCATCCTCATTTTTGTTGTTATCATCTCCTGCCATCCTATCATCTTTTTTTGTTTATGAGTGATCAAAAGGTAAGGTTTGTGAAAACCCGCTTCAATACCATCTAAAAAAACGATAGATAAGAAAATGATAAAGGTTATTGTTTTTATTTCTTAATTGAATAATGGCAAAGCCAAAAATATATATGGATACAACGATCGACCTTATCATAAATCATTTTTCTAATTAAGGATACAATAAAAAAAATATATGTAACAAAGCATAATAGCTGGTTTTGCTTAACACCGAAATAGATCGTAATTAAAAAATGAGAAAAACGACGGATCGAGAAGCGGCCAGAGTATGTCTAGTTCGATCCAATTGATTTGGTTCAGTCTGATGTATCGATCTGGTTCGATCAAATTTCTCGATCCGATTCGGTGAGCGGATCTGTTATGTGGAGAGTTTTTTGAATACTTGAAAAACCAAAAAACTAGAGGTGGCAATTTCAACCTATTCCACCAAAAGTAGGCCATTTGGGGTTCAATTTCATAACTTTATTGGTTGAAATGGGTTGAGCAAAAAATAGAGTGATGGGTCAAATGGGTCAACCCCTTTCTTTGTGTAAAATGAAGTTTGGGTCAAATGGGTTTGAGAATGGGTCAAATGGGTTTAAAAATAGGTCACATGGTTCATATCATTGTACAAAAAACCCAATAGTCTAAAAAGTTAGTTTTTATTATTAAGTCACTAAATTTACGTTTTTGGCAGTAAATTTACGTATTCGTCAGAAAATTTACGTTTTCATCAGTAAATTTACATATTCGTCAGAAAATTTACGTTTTCGTCAGAAATTTTACGTATTCGTCAGAAAATTTACGTTTTCTTCAGTAAATTTACGTTTTCGTCAGTAAATTTACGTATTCGTCAGAAAATTTACGTTTTCGTCAGTAAATTTACGTTCTTGTCAGTAAAATTACGTATTCGTCAGAAAATTTACGTTTTCGTCAATAAATTTACGTTTTCGTCAGAAAATTTAAATTTTCGTTAGTAAATTTACGTATTCGTCAGAAAATTTACGTTTTCGTCAGTAAATTTACGTTTTCGTCAATAAGTTTACGTTTTCGTCAGTATATTTACGTTTTCGTCAGTAATTTAAAGTTTTTGACAGTAAATTTACGTTTTCGTCAGTAAATTTACGTTTTCGTCAGTAAATTTACGTTTTCGTCAGTAAATTTACGTTTTCGTTAGTAAATTTACGTTTTCTTCAGTAAATTTACGTTTTCGTCCAAAATTTATGTTTTCGTCAGTAAATTTACGTTTTCGTCAGTAAATTTACGTTTTCGTCAGAAAATTTACGTTTTTGTCAGTAAATTTACATATTCGTCAGAAAATTTACGTTTTCGTCAGTAAATTTACGTTTTCGTCAATAAATTTACGTATTCGTCAGAAAATTTACGTTTTCGTCAGTAAATTACGTTTTCGTCAGTAAATTTACGTTTTCGTCAGAAAATTTACGTTTTCGTCAGAAAATTTACGTTTTCGTCAGAAAATTTACGTTTTCGTCAGAAAATTTATGTTTTCCTCAGTAAATTCACGAATTCGTTAGAAAATTCACGTTTTCTTCATAAAATTTACGTATTTGTCAGTAAATTTACGTTTTCGTCAGTAAATTTAAGTTTCCGCTAAAAACTTTAGGTTTCGTCAGTAAATTTCCGTATTCGTCAGAAAATTTACGTTTTCGTCAGTAAATATACGTATTCGTCAATAAATTTTCATTTTCGTCAGCAAATTTACGTTTTCGTCAGTAAATTTACGTTTTCGTCAGTAAATTTACGTTTTCGTCAAAAAACTTACGTTTTCGTCAGAAAATTTACGTTTCCGTCAGTAAATTCACGTATTCGTCAAAAAATTCACGTTTTGACGAAAACGTAAATTTACTGACGAAAACGAAAATTTTCTGAATAAAACATAAATTTACTGACTATAACGTAAATTTCCTGACGAAAACGTAAATTAATAGACGAAAACTTAAATTTACTGATGAAAACGTAAATTTTCTGACGAATACGTAAATTTACTTACGAAAACGTAAATTTACCGACGAAGACGAAAAATTTTCTGACGAAAACGTAAATTTTCTGACGAATACGTAAATTTTCTGACGAAAACGTAAAGTTTCTGGCGAAAACTTAAATTTACTGACGAAAACGTAAATTTACTGACGAAAACGTAAATTTTCTGACGAACACGTAAATTTTCTGACGAAAACGTTAATTTTCTAACGAATACGTGAATTTACTGAGGAAAACATAAATTTTCTGACGAAAACGTAAATTTACTGACGAAAACGTAAATTTACTGACGAAAACGTATTTTTACTGACGAAAACGTATTTTTACTGACGAAAACGTAAAAATACTGATGAAAACGTAAAAAAATCGATGAAAAACTTAAAAAAACTGACCAAAACGTAAAAATCGAACGAATACAGATAAAAACGTTTGAACATATTAAAATATAGGAAAATATTGTAAGTTAGTGGGTTGACCCAACACAAACAATTTGACCCATAACCCATTTGACCCATTATTAAATGATAACCCATTTGACCCACAACCCATTTGACCCATAAACCAAACACAACCAAACCAACCCATTTGGCACCTCAACAAAAAACCAAAATTTTGTGAATGAAAACATCACATATTTGAGGGACCAGTTAAGAAGGGTGAGACAAGAAGCGAAAATGAAATTGATAACCCTCTCCAAGGGTTTATACCTTTTCCATCTTCCTTGGAATCAATCAGTCAGACTCTCCACTACCTCTGATGGAAATTTTGGATCATCAAATTTCATACACACTCACATCACAGGTATCTTTTACTTTTGATCATACGTTTACTTATAAACTTTTATCATAAGATCAAAATTCTTGTAGTGTTTATTATCTAGGTTTAGTACCTCTAGAACTGTTGTAGGTTAAGTGATAGCTAGAATGATCATCATCACGTTTTGAGACTTTTAGAAATAGTTTAAATAATTTAGGCGGTGTTTATTTTTAAAAGAAGCACTTACTTTCACTTTTGTCTATAAGAGCAAGGGGTACGGTGGTGCCAAACCTGCCTGCTAAGCCTTTGGCGCACCGTACCGAGCCTCGCGCCAAGAGGCCTCGGCTGGTAAGTAACAGCTCGGGCTGTTATGTTACCATTTTTTATCTTTTGTCACCACTTTTTCTTTGGCCTCACAACACCTCACAAAAAGTGGTGCCAAAGGATCATCGTGCCTAGAGGTGGCAAATCTTGCCCATTTTGTTGATTATGGGCACTTTTTAACCCCTTTTTTTTAAAGTATGGGGCACTTTTTGCCCATCCATTTATTATTAATGGGCTCAATGGGCACATGTAAGACATTAGATGGACTCTAATGGGCGCATGTAAGACATCAAATTGGTCACTCGGCGGGTCTTCTATATTAAATGTTTTTTTCCCAACTTTTTAAAAAGTATCATTGTTTTTTTTTATTTTTGCCCATTTTAGCATGCATTTGTTTAGCCGCGTCTGTTTAGCCCGTGCCCGTTTGGCTCGTCGCCCGTTTAGCCCGTCACCCATTAGCCCGTCGCCCGTTTTGCCCCCCGCCCGCGCCCGCGCTCACTTGACCCGCCCATTTTGCCACCTCTACTCGTGCCAAACCTACATGGCATTCACTTTTTCCTTTGGCACCAAGTTTGGGCCCCAACGATACCCAATGCTCTAAGAGAGCTAGGAACGGTTGGGGCCCAAAGGTGGTGTCAAAGGCGCCACGTAGGCTTTTGGGGCTTTGGCACCAGAATCCTTTGGCACCAAAACTTTTTTGGGGAGTGGTTGGCACGAGAAAGGTGGTGCCAAAGTGGTATAATGGGTCCACAAATACCCACTTTATTACAAAAAAAAGGAGAAAAGATACCAGCTGGGCTAGACGGGTTGGCACGAGCCTTGTTGCCGCGAGGCACGGAGCGGTGCGCCAACCACTTTCTGGCGTCAACGGCTTACCAGCCAAGTGGTCAGCCACCACTCCCCCCACTCTAAGTGTGTTTGCTTTTTCTTCTGACGTCCTGCATGCGGTGAGAATATATTAAACAAGTGCATTTGTTATTTCCTCTTATATCTGCTAGCGGGAAGAGGAAATGAAAGAAGTGTGTTTGTTTATTTCTAAACATATGAGGCAAAAATGACTTTTTTCCTCTTCAGTTTTGTTGATTGTTTTTCTGATCCACCTCTTCTTCTCTCGCAGACATGGTTTTGCAAAAAAACAAATGTAACCTTGGTTGATGCTTTATTTTCTGGTTTTCTTTTCCCAATGGGTTTATTCGGTTACCCCATGTTTGATGATGCCTGACTAGTGATTCTATCTTTTATCCTTTATTATGAGGATGAAAGCTGCAGCCTAGGGTCGTCTGTAGTAGAGTCTCTAGAAAGGAAATGTAGTTAAATAAGGGCGGATGTCTTTGGAGGAGTGGTTTTATGTGAGGATGTTAGCTGCATTGGCTGGATTTAGTTTGCTAATATGAGTTACGAAATTCAGTCATTTTTTGTAGACAAAATCTACTCGTGGTTGGTTCGTTTAGTAGGAGGGATGATGGATACATTTTATTCTCATGTGTGTGAGGATGTAGTCTACACCTTTATATTCTACTCTAGTGTATTTATCAGTGAAGAAAATGTAATCCTTTATTGGTGAATGGTGACGGGTTCTATTTTTTATCTCTATTGATGTTAGTTTGGTTTGCAGTGTCGTATAATTGGTTGATGCATTCCAATGTAATTTGTTCTTAGCAGTATGTTTGGGAGCTATGACCTGTTTTGTGCTGTACCTATTGTTTGGAGTTAGTATATTTCTCCATTTCACCAAAAAGAATAACCGTGGATTTTTTATGGATCAGAATGCATAGATTTGTGTGGAAATTTGTAATAGTTGTGATTCCACATAGAGGAATTTAGGACCAAGAGTAAGATATAAAATGAACTTCAACTTCTTCATTATTGTTTTGGCTGCGATTGGCGGGTGTGTTCGGTGATTATTGTTTTTAATCTTTGGAGCCTCTTCTCAACTTCAGACAATTGTTATTAAGTCTGAACTTAAAAGCTTAAGTGTGGATTAAAGCCCTGTTTTACAAACTCTAGCGATTTTGAAAAGCAGATTAAAATCTAATGTACTATCAATTCTAACTGATCAGTGAGGATGTTTGCACCGCCACATATTTAGTTTCTGTTCAGCCGTAAACTCTTGCATTTTTTTTCAGCCTACTATACTTTAATCTGGCACCTAAATTTTCTACCAAATAGGAGATAAACATTTGACAAGGATCACTTATATTTTTTTTCCTGGTGTTGCTGTATCAGGGGAATATGTTTGCATTTAAGTATTTAAATGCCTGTTATATACACACTCGAATGTAAGAGGTAGCTCAGTGAGCTCATGGGTTCATCTGACAAGTAATAAAATTCTATTTTTAATACTTCTAGCCAATAAACATGTTCTTGAAAAATGTTCGGGAAAAAATGCAAGTAAGAATTTGAATCTACTTCTATTCAGGTTTTGACTGTCATTCTGATCTAGTTGCATCGTGGTTCCAACTGTGCAGTGCTGCCTGTCACTGGAGCACCAAATTGGCAAGCAACTACGCTTGTAACCGCATTGTATCATGTGCCCAGTCAACCAGGCCATACACTATTTCTACTGTGTGAATATGCCACTCATGCGACTACAATAAAGGTTAGTCTCTGCAGAACATTTTCGTTCTAAATTTTTCACATCGTAAGTTTGTAATAGAGTCTCATTACACACCCAAATAATTTCATGTAGAATTCACATTATCAAAACACGGATAAACCAATACAATCATTTTATAGTTTCACATTTTTCAAATGTTTAACAAAACAATGACACATAACAATCCGAAAAACAAAATAAAATAAATTCAAACTTTGTCCAACCAAATAGCCAAAACCATTTATGGTTCCATCGTTTGTTTTCTTGTATCTCTTGTGGTTAGTTTCTCCAGTTGTTCGTTCATATGTTTCACAATCACACCATCTTTACTAGGGAAGAGCAAAAGAACAACTCAAACTCAGTTGCGGTTTTGTTAGATCCAAAGAAGTGTCGCCGGCTTGTTCATGGTTTTAGAAACAAATGTATTCCATGAAATGTTTTGGAGTATGGGAAGTAAAGAAAATTGCACATGTTTTTAGAATTATTGGGTGTTCGGTTCGGAACAGAGAACCGGTGGACTCGAACTGACCCGAAACCAGAACCGAAAATTCCCAAATTCAAGAACCAAAACCGGAACCATCGGGTCTAGATCCGGTTAGGTTCTTTTCAGTTCCGGTTCGGTTCTCTCCTGTTCTGATTAAAATGAATTAATTTTTCTTTTTAATGAGCTATGGTTTGGATTAATTCCAACCTGAGTTGTGCACCTTAATATTTAATCATCTGCTTCCGAGTCTAGATTGAGTTGATCACAAATTTATGTCCCGGAAATAGACACGTACCCCTAGCGCGTTACACTCAAACTGGTCTTTAAAACTGCAAAGTTTGTAGATATGAAGTCTGAAACCAAGTGAATTACTTCTGATACATAATCCGACTTTTTAACTTGATTTCTATTCTGCATGCAAAATGACATAAGTTCGAATCATATCATATATGATTGTCTGAGTGGAATACTTGCCCAAAATCAGGAAACTTGAGGCATGCATGTGATGATTTATACATCATTTACTACATAGTGTCATAATATGCCATGATTTAACCCAACTAGCTTAAATGCTTGACATGCAACAACCTCAACTTCAGAAATCGTCAGTTTTGTATATTCTGACTTGATTTCTTTACAAAATCCTTGTCACCGTTTATTAAGGACTTCTATAATTCTTGGTATTAGATGTCTCATAGTAATTCTTCTATTTTCACCTCTCCCCCAGGAAGTTGGAACAGAGCATATACAGATAAAGGGAAAGGCTAGTTTAATATCAGGTGTACGTTGTATCTCTGATACTGACTAACATATTATACTGTACATATTATACATACCCGTTTAGGCCGCATACATCTTAGTCAAAAGGTTCGCTCTCCCGGGTAACCTGAACATGGAAAACCTTATCCGTTTTATATTATGCCTACGCATGACAATTTTATACTCTATGTCCACTTATTTGAAGGTAGTTTTTTTTCCAGAATACAGACATTTTGTTAGTTTAGAATATAAGAACATAAAAGGTCCATAAAATACAATACAAGACCACCAAACCATTCTGGAAGTGGAATAGTTTTATAGCTTAATCATCAGCCTGGATGATTAATTTGACACTAGTGTTGTTGCTTGTTGAATACCCTCCGAAAAGATTTTGTAAGTCAGCATCACAAGCAAGAAGTATCAGGTCACCATCTTCATCCTTGTATTTTAGACGAAAGCCTGCACTCTTTAACTTAGTCCTATGTGCCACTTCATTTTGTAGTTCAAACAGGCACGATGAAATAGGGATTTGAACCTTTATCATATCGTCTTTCAAAGTTGCCTTCACTGTCACTTTTCTTATATCTGGGACTACATCGGACATAATCTGTTTTGGGGATGCATAAAAAAGATTTGAATCTGAGAGCTTCCTATTAACGTTTAATTTATTTAGCGGTTTTTCTGTGCTCTCGAGGTGATCTTTTTTCAGCATTGCATGCCTGGCTGACTTCTTATTTTTCCACCGTTTCAGGAATACCATGAGACGTGCTACCTGGTATATTGAATCTGACTTAAAAGAAAGATGGCTATGCTTCCCACAACTCCACCAATTGCCTGAAAACCCATGACGTTTACTTGCACAACTCCACCGCTTAACCCTTACTAACAGGATCACGACACCAAATAAACCAAAACGTACATTCGAAGACTGTTGTAAGTTTTGCTTTGACCGTGATGTTTGTGACAGCTTTGAGTCGGTACGGGCAGTTTTTTTGTTGTGCTTTGGTAATGGCCAACTGGCCATTTTATTATCTCTACAGAAACGCTTCAATGTAGACCTGCTGACTGGAAACGAAACAAATGACCACAAAATGCTATTATTGTGAAGAAATTTGCGAATGAAAGCCTACATATAACTATAAACAAATACGATGACTTACCAGCAAGGCTCTTCGCAGCTTCATCTATTGGTTTTCCAACATGTTTCTTGACTGCCTCCATTGTAAGAGAGTCTATTTTACGCTTTCTACCTCTTTTACGGTATCTCTTTTCTCCAGCATCATTAATGGTTTCGCTTGTTATCTGCTTGACCATTTCTTGATTGGAAGTAGTATTGTCATTGTCTCTTATAACATCATCATGCACCACAATTTCTGTGCTATGTATGGTACCACCATTATTATTAAGAGAATCTTGCGTTGGTGAAAATTGGTTTACGACATGTGTAGAGTTGGTTTTAGCTACATCTGCCACAATCGACCCTGAATATGATGAAACTGTCTCCAGCATCTTGGTCTTTGTTGTTGTGCTTGTGGAAATGATGCTACTTTGAGGGTTTGTATCCATCAAGTAGGAGGATGTTTGGATATTATCAGGTTCTATGTTTGAAGAGGGATCTATAGGTGGTCCACCAACTTCTGTAGAATCACCCAGTTCAAATCCCGAGGCTATTTCGATGCTGTGCTTCAATGTGTGCACCAAGTTCTGTACGTATCTACCATCTTCTCTGTGCAACGGTAGAAAAAACTCTAAGACGTAGTCATTATTGCTTTCTATACCATGCAAGAAGATTGCAAAGCAACTGCCCAACCCACTCATAAGTGCATAGTGAACCAAAGGGTATTCTTCTTGACTAAGTTTGGTTACATCTTCAGAGAAACATGAACCATGGGACATTAGCGCCCTGCCGACAAAGCCACATGACCTGTCCAAGTGTTGTCCCTACATGCTTTCCGAAATGACCAGAAGCGCAAGTCTTGAACATAATATGGTAAAGCAGCTGTTGACATGCAAACTTTTCCAAGGCATCTAGTATGAAAACTGTTGCAACTCTTTTTTAGAATCTGATCATGGGAAGTAAAAGTAGTGAGTGGCGACGTAGCCCATGTTTGAGCAAGAGGTACTCGGTGAGTGTCGCACACAAATTTCAGTATATTGTGTATCTTTCCCAACTCATTTTCCCGATGTGCATTGTGAACCTGCATATTAGAGGCATATCTGAGAATAAGCTTAAGAAAGCATGAGTGTCTAACAAAAAATACTTGGAAAAGGTATCAACTCACATGTATCATGGGGACGTCAAATGCTTGTGTGGTTATCAGATTTGTTGTCTGCAAGATAACACCATCGAAATGAGAATGAGAATACAACCAAAAAGATGACACTTAGAATGTCAATACACTAAATGTTTTATGCTTTTGATTGCATTTGGAGACTTTATGTATGTGATATAAACAAAGCAACGTTTTAGAGAAATAATTTTATGGACTTGAAGCTACATCTGAGCGACAATGGTTCGGTCCAATCTAAATGACGTATGGGCCAAGTATCGAACTAAAGTGGCGGCAACGAGGGGTTTCTTTTTGAAAATTTTGTTTTTTAGCGGTTTGCGGTGGCTGACGGTTTTTGTGTTGGTAGTGTAAGTTAGGGCGACGTGTAACATTTCCTATTAGAGATGTCTGCGATTAAGTTGGATATATCTGTTGACAGTCAAAATTAAAGAATGATTTGAGATCAACCCTTTACATAGTCTTAAAATAGAGAAGGATCTGTAGGTACACCTACGGAATCAAATAATATGAGGAGAGAAGAAACCTTCAAGGCACTTTGAACTTGTTGAACTTCGTATGCATAGCTTGTATACTTTGAAGATGTCAAGACCTCAAGCACACCAACACATGAACTTGTAAATAAGTCAACAACGGGTAAAGCCAGATATCCATGGAGGTTGCGACTAATTGCGCTCTCTTTTTGGGGAAATTGTTTTGGCAAGTAATTAGCCACATCTGGAGTCCATTCGGGCAGTCGTCGTTTAAATACTCGAGCAGGTGGTCCGAGCTCTTCCTCTTCATGATCGTCATCCAAAACATAGAGATTGTGCTGAGATTCCTTCCGATATGAAATAAGTTGTTCCTTAATTTCACCAAGACCAAATGGTTGATCCATAGTTGTAAGTACTTGGTGCTTCCCAACATGAGCGGGTGACCAAAATTGAACAATAACATGTTGCTCACGGAAAGTCAACTGCTTTAGTACGGCTATTATCTTGTCTTGTATTATCTTCTTATGCGTGTTGATATCGTCATCCCTCAGCTCAAAACCTATAGATTAGACGAACAACTAGCCATGTCTTATAAGTATGTAAGTTAAATCTTCACATTCAGCATGCATAGTTTTTTAAAAGTTAACCAATAATATGTCATTTTACTGTTTAAGATTGTTTGAATTTAAGTCTTGCTTAGGACATTTGAGACAATTTGCGATATAAATATAGCAGGATAGTTAAAAATTGCCGTTTTATAAAGAAAGCAGAAAGAATGACGTACCACTGGTGATCATGGGTAGAGCTGATTCAGATTGAAAAAGTTCGTTCTCATTTCCAAAGACGGCAAGTCGAGTCAGGTATCTCGACTCACCCGAAAACGACAGTATCGGCTGTTCGAAAGAAACAGTGTTACTCAGGTCAGTACCAGAAACAGAACCAAAACTTTGGAGGTGTGAACACGAGCCCATGGACATAGAGATTCTTTATTAAAGAAAATTTGTTAGTAATGTTACAAGGCTCCAGTTTACATCCGAATTCGTCTGACTTTTCAAAAATGGTAGGCCCATTCCTAATCTGTTACGTATCAATGTGTGATCATGATTCCCCACTACACAATTGTTTTCTCTTCGTAGGCTCTACTTGCAGGATGGACCTTTGAACCCTCTATTCGAGGTCAGGTATATACCTTTTTTGTATTCTATATTTTGAATTTGCGAAAGTGTCTTCGGGTGCTTTTTGATACCGGTCATTATACAATTTGAATGCATTTTTAATTAAGGCACCTCCAATTGGCAGACTATACTACCATTATGTATTCCACCTAACATTCAACTAAGTTAGGCATGAACTGCATGATGTTTTTAACTATAATTCAAATAGACCACCACTGGGCAGCTGGTAGGATGAGCTCGGGACTAATCTCGTCCCGATTTAGTGCTCCTAATTTTTTCTCGATCTAAAAAGTTACGTTCCGATCGCGTATCGAACGGGATTCGGGTATTGGTACCGGTACGGGAATCAGTACCGGTACCGATACCGGGAAATCGGGATTTTCCCGTTTTTTTTGGTAATTTCCTGATTTGGTACCGGTCTCGTACCGAATTAATGGTCCCGGATTTTTTTTTCCACTTTATTTCGTAGTCTCGGTCTGTACCGAACATGAATCGGTAGGTTCCGAGTAGGATTCGAGTCTAAATACTCATCCTTGAGAATTTATTTCTATTTAACATGTCTTTTAATACGATCAACATCATGTCAAGTAAGGACAGGTCCATGTTCGCAATCGTAGGTCCCAAAGTCACATACGCAAACAATTACAATAGCTACTTATTTCTACTTATCAAACGTCATCAAATTCGCTATCAAATTAGCCGTCCGTGACATATGCACGCCTTTTTATTTTCCACGCTTCTTTGGCTTTTTCGATCAACTTGATTTTGGAAATTTCTCTATAATTTCATCCTGACAAGATTTTTAGTTAAGAGGAATATTTTTAGTCATATGAGCGGCTCAACATCCACTAATCTCACTAGGGTCGTATGGTTCGGACACCATCACCCGTGGTCCAATGCAAACTGTTAGTCATACTTTTTTTGTTAGTAATGGATAAAATAGAGAGGTGATTGACATGACTAAAAGTCATGCCTAATTTTATGCTAAACATGTGTGACACAAATTCATTCGTTCATTTATCGGGCCCACATCTTTATACTTCAATAAACTAGTGACACCTCATTTAGGCATAAAATTATGCATGAATTTTAGTCATCCCAATCTTTTTGCCTGTTTATATATCCGGCCACCATCTCTCTCAATCTCTCCGGCCAAACAGCGCTACTAAAGCCATCGATCGACACCATTTCTATCACCACCTCCTACCAACCCAACTCTAAAGTGGATTTATACCTACTAAAAACAACCATATTCACTATCGAATCACCGTCGTCGGAAACAGACGAGCCACCAAATCACCGTTGTCCGCTCCCAGAAATAGTAACGTACTAACGTTACCAAAAAACTATTGTTGGTCACAATCACGTGATGTCAACAATTTACCCAGATTCCTAAAACCTAAATTGGTTCAAGACAGATCTTGGCTTTTTTTATCATAGATCTTGGTTGTAGACATAGATCTAGATTGTTTAAGACATACAAACACACACCTCACGTCGGATTTGTGATAAGGTGATTTTTTGTTGCTAATTTTGAAGATGTTGAGAAAAAAAAACCAGTCATTGTTGATTGTTCAAAAGAAAATAAAATATGTGTGTGAGAGAGAAGTAAAATGATGTGGGTGAAAGAGAAACAAATAAAGTAAATATTGAAACTATACTGCTAGTTTGACTGTTAGTGAGTGTATTTTATTTCTTTTTTATATATTAATGGTGTCTAACGGTGTCTATATATTGAGTCACTGGTGTTTAAATACACCCAGCCATCTCACTATTATCTTTTGCTCCTGCACATTTGTCAAAACTGGAGTGAAACAAAGAATTTAAGTAAATGCAACAAAAAATGTACAATAACATGTTGCTCTGGTAAGCTAATAACTCGAAGCGTGACTCATGTATTGTCATATCTTGTTTTCCTTGGTTTGGATAGAAACAAATATATGGAAAGTAGACATTTTTATAGAGATGCTTCAAACACCCGTTATATTTCTCTTTTAAGAGGCGTTTGTTTTATGAATGTTGGAATCAAACTATCAATATTATATCTATTACAAATGTTTGGTTACAAATTTATATACAAATATCCATTATGATAGCGATAAACTCATACCATTCTAATGTGTGGTGTATGATAGCATTCCTTTGGGTCATTCTATCTTCTTTAACATTTCATATTTTTCTTCTTTTCTAATTAACTAGCATGGTAACTGCGCAATACAGCGACGGGTAATAAGTGACGATCTTTTAGCAATCGATTAAAAAATAAATAAAACCACTAAAATAAAAAAAATAAAGAATTTGTAAATATATCAAAATGGATGTTGAATTAAAGAGAATAAAATTTTAAAAAATATGGTGAAATTAGATTATAAAAAAAAATGAATGAGTTAAAAGATATTTAAATTTAAAAATAAAAATGGTTTTTTTAATAAGTTGTTATAAAAGTTTGTTACAAAAGAAATGGATTGTCAATATTTGAAGTTAGGTTTAGATTAAAAATGATCTAATAGTTAAGTTATTAATATGTTTATCTTAATTTTTGGTTTAAAGTTAGTTTAGAATTAGGACCCGTATAGATATAGATATAAATAAATGTTTTACTTTTCTCCATTTCTTGTAAAAAATCAAACTTCGCATATAATTGCATTAATGAATCTTCATAACCCTTTCATCTTGAGATGACGATGATATAATTTATTTTTTTTCACATGTTCATGATCTAATTAAACTGTTCACAACGAAGATGATAAGTATATATATTTTTTTTTTTCTTCTCTTTTTTAGTGTATATATTTTTTTTGTACAGTTACATTTTGAATCATCATAAAAAAGTAGAAGTTGATACTTGATACCAAATATGAACAATCATTGTGATTCATCTCTATACCTATACCGATTCTCATTGTATCACCATTAATTTTTTTTTCTTTCACACATATAAATTATATACTTTCTTACTTTTTGTCATTCTTGATAATATCTTTTTCAGCTTTGACAACTATTAATATATCTGGCCAAACTTTTAACCACCACATTCATCACTGCCACCACCATTTCCGGTAAAACCATCACCACTACAAACCAGATATCCAACTAAAAACAACCACCGCCACTTGTGTGTTTGCATTTAGTTGATGGCCGATCTACCTGATGATGACGATGACAACCCACCCACCACGGTGGCCATCTACAACCGTCCAACTATTGCGGTCAACCCCGTCGGATAGTCGACATTCATCAACTCCGCATGTCAACTGACAAAAGAGGGTGTAATCCGAGTTCTTGGAGAGGTGTTTTGTAATTTTTTAAATATGGTTTACTGTAGTTTTTATTGAAAGATTTTTGTTTTCAGAAAGTTTTTATTTTTGTCCTAAATCTAGATTTTTTTTTTATTGTTTATGTGGTTGGTTTATACACTTGGGTTTCTTTTAAAAGATCTAACACTGTGTTCACGAGATATTTCATGAAAAGAAAAAAAATGAAATAAAAGTAAAATGAAAAAAATTATATTATATTTTTCATTAAAGAAAATGAACTAAAATTGAAGTAAAGTGAAGTAGTTTTATTTAGTTCAATTTGAAAGGAAATAAAAGTAAATTGTTTCATCCCAATATTGAGGTAAACACTTTACTTTCATTTTCTTTTATTTTTTTAACGAAGAATCTGAAGAACAAAGTGTAAAAATAAATAAAATGTAAAATAAAAAAGATAGAAACAAATAAAGATAATAAATAGTACAAACCCAGAACATTGTTTCAATGCTCGTCTTTTTGCATAATACATTGACGATCTTGGGAAACTAGTTGTAAGTGTATTGTGCGTCAAAAAGAATACGTAATTATACGATCTTAAATCTTGCTTTCTAATTATAAAATAATTGGCAAAAATGTATTGTAGTGATTTATAGCATGTATAATTTGTTTACTTTTTTAAATGTTATCATTTTAACTTTTTAATTAGTTTTTAGTGGGAAAAGAGGAGTTTTTGTGTGACTGTAAAATAAGAAGTTTAAAATGATTTGGACTCATAATTTTTCTCATTAAGAGGTCCAAAAAGAAAAAGAAATACCCCTTAGTAGTGAATGGTGATGATAGATGTCATAAGGATGTCTAAACTTTTACTCCCTCCGTCCCATAATAATAGTCCACCGACCAAAAACACGCAGTTTAATAAAAACATCACTTTTTCGGCTTTCTATCTCTTACTTTTTACACAATGACAATTTTAACATTAACCAATTAATTTATAAGTTCTTTATAAAAAACATTTGGTTCTTTAAAGTAAAACCCATTAATGTATATTTTATTTTTGGATCTCAAAACACTATATGAGGACCACAAATCTTTTAATCACTAATGACGTGTCCCACTATACATTTTTTTTAACTGGGTTCCACGATACATTATGATGTTTTAGGTTGCTAACACTAATTTCAAAAGCACATCGTTAGTTGACCCGCTCAAAAGAGCTTTAAACTTCTTGTCAGTAGCCAGGTAATCGATATATTTTTTAACCAGGTTCAATATAATCAGTCCAACTAGTTGTTCTAAATTGCCATTATTATATACACAATCTCTCTCACTTTAAACATCGCAGCAGGTAAAATATGATAGTATTTAATTAGGAAAATAAAACAAATTTTTAGATCTTACTATAATGATATTCTTTAAAAAAACGCAAGATTGAAGATCGGATCGGAATTTTTAGATCTTACTACAATATACTTTTTTAATATTTTTTGTAATATTATAAAATTTTACAAATTACTATCTTAGTCTCAAAATATTAGTCTACCTTTTTATTTTAGTCTGTTTCAAATTAGTTGTCTATTATTTCCTACGTCCTTAAATAAGTGTCCACTATTACTTTTAAAGTCTTTCTTTGTCATTTTTTACCATAAACTACTTTATTTGTATTTTATAATTTTTGATAAAAATCATATTAATGAAAACACATTTAAAAATCAACTCATTCATATATTTTACAACATGTATTGTTTAACACAAGAAAATTGATTCAAAGTCAAAGTTGTTAAAGAAAGACTTAAAAAGTTAAAATTGAACATTTAATTAGGGAAGGATGGAGTATTAAATAAAGGTTTTGATTAAGTTTACGATATCAATCTTGATTTAATTTATTATTATAAAACTTTAAATTAAATTTAAATTAATTACTTAAAAGTAAAATTATCATTATATTAAAAAGTAAAAAAAACAAGCTATAATTAATGTTCTCACAATTATGTATTTTTAGAATAATAATTTTAGAAAAGATAAAGTATTATTCCTCATTCTATGAGTAAGTTTCCTCGTCAATTTATCTCAACATATTTTATACATGTATCAGTCCATTTATTTTAGTTTTGAATCTAGAAGTCAGAAAACAAGGCGCAATTGATGGAGACTTTTAAGCAACCATCAGTTTATAATTACAAGAAAGTTTTAGTCTCTGCGTTTGCTAGACTGTTTCACAATAAATCCTTATATTATAGAATGAAGTTGGGAAGTCATTTTTATTCCTTACCTTCACTAACCTCAACAACAAAATTATTGCAAAAAGGTCAAATAAGTTGTTCACAGATTAATCAAAGACTGGTGGCGGGATAACCCAAAAGTTTAGGCTGCGTTTAGTTGGATAAAAACACCTATTTTTTTACAAAATGTTTTTTTAGAAAACAAGAAAACAGAAAATACGTTCAAATCATCGTTTTTTAATAATATTTTCTAGAAAACGCAAAATCCCTATTTTACCAATTTGCACACAAAACAAAAAAAACTTCTTTTTTTGTTTTCTAAGTTTTCCTTTAAACATAGAAAATTCATTTCTCTCTTTGTTTCATTTATAGTTTTGGAAAATGGAAAACACAAATTTCTCCAACTAAACGCGTTTTCTAAATTTTTAAATGTTTTATGGAAAAAAAAACTTTCTTTTCTTTTTCTACAAAATGAAAAATAAAAAATGATAGGAAATATTTTCCAACTAAACGCACCTTATGTTTTGCCGACGAAAATTGAATTTTATAACCGGGAAACTTTTGCTGCTAGCAAACAATAAATAAAGAGAGGTCTCTTTCTACCCATCAATCTCAGTCACACTTGTCGGATATATGAATATAAAACGACCAAATGAACGAGCGGATGTAACTTTGTACCTAACAAGGAAATACAATAGTATCACTGCTATCGAGTCATTATTCATCATGTAGACCTTCTTATCTTGAAAATCAACTTTATCCGATGAACAGTTACTAAACTTTTTGAAGTTTATGTTTATCTATAAAACAGTTTTATATTTTTGAAATATGGTTAGATCAGTTGAGTTTGAGGTGATTTGGGTCAATCTAGTTCTCGAGATCCGGCCGAGTTTTGATTTTTTCCGGTTTTTAAAAAAGAATAAATTTTACGTATTTGCGACGAAAGTTTATTTTAACGTATTATATTGGTTGGTAAAAATTTATATCTTTAATATACGGAAATTTTCAAGATTTATATATATATATTTTTTGTTAATTATTAAAAATAAAAAAATATATTTATTTTTTAAACCGTGTTGACTTGGGTCAACCCAGACTCGACTGGGTCGATTTAAAAACCCGGTTTCAAAACATTGATTTAGAGTGACCAAGTTAAGACCAAAACTAACCAGGAACATAAAATTTTGAACTTTAAAATAGTAGAGATTAATTTTTTCTTTTAAATATACTAACTAAATAATAATAGTAGAAACACATTTTGATGCATTGAGTGCATTTAAGATATATTTTTTGAAAAAATTGATTTTTTTTTAAATTAATACTAACTCAAAAAAATCTATATGTATGTGTCACGTGCACCCGCAGGACACCTCTAGCTCCGTCCCGTCTGTATAATACTCTTAAATGAACATGTAAAGAGTTCTTTTGGTAATACTTGGCTTTTGGCTCGACATTGCGAGCCGATTAATCTCACAGAGACTATTTTTTCAAATAGCTCGAAATCGTCACATATGAACCTCCATGACCTCCTCATATGCAAGATATATTAAGAAAGTAACAGAAAAAACAAGTGTTTAGTGAAGTTCAATTCCTACTAGTTATAAACAACTTTAAAATATCCACAACAACCTCTTGAAAAAGAGATAGTTTTACCTTGTTTATGGCTGTGTGACGGTTGACTCAAACCTCGTAAATTAATCGATCAACATGTCGAGAATAGAAAAAGAAAAAACATAGTGGACCAGTTTCATTAAATATGCGATATAAAAATGTATTTACTAAGCATTACATCATTACTCGTTTACTCTCCGAAACAATTGATACATCTTGAACAAGCATCAAGTTAAAATACAACACGACGCAGCCATTGAATAATAGTCTTAGACATTATTCATGGATGCTTATTTTGACAATAGAGCTGTTGCTTGTTGAATACCCTAGAAGACTGCGTAAGTCGGCATCACAAGCAAGAAGTATCATGTCATCGTCTTCGTCCTTGTATTTTAGACGAACCCTTTTATTCTGTAACTTAATCCTTTGTGCCACTTCATTTTCTAGTTCAAACAGCCCCGCTGAAGTAGGGAGCTGGAACTTTAGCGTATCATCTTTAAAGGTCGCCTTAACTGTCACCTTCGTTATATCTGAGGGTTTTTCTGTTCTATCAGTCAGGTGATCTCTGTTCTGCATTGCGAGCCTGATTGAATTCTTGTTTTTCCACCTTTTCAAGGCTAGCATGAGTCTTGCTACTTGGTACATAGAATCTAATTTAAAAGGAAGATAGCTATGTTTACCACAACTCCACCATTTTCCTGAAAACCCATGATTTTTACTCAAACAACTCCACCGCTTAACCCTTACCAACAGGTTCACCGCGCCAAAAAACCCAAAACGTACACTTGAAGATCTTTGCAAAGGTTGTATTGACAGTGGTTGTTGAGACAACTTTGAGTCAGCAATACGGGCCTTTTTTTTGTTGTGCTTTGGCAATGGCCAGCTGGTCATATCATGATCTCGGCAAAAACGCTTCAATGTAGACCGACTGACTGAAAAATAACAAATTGCCAACCCAAATGATCATGGTATAAAAGAAAATGAATGCAAGAATAATCATAAACAAGTAAGATTACTTACCTCCAAGGCTCTTGGCAGCTTCATCTATTGGCTTCCCGACATGTTTGTTAACTGCCTCCATTGTAAGAGAGTCTATTTTACGCTTTCGGCCTCTTTTCTTTTGGTTACTTCTTTCTCTTGCACCAGTGATAATATTGCTTGCTATTTGCATACTCACGTCGTGATTGGAAGTAGCGTTTTCGTCATTATCAGCACCAGCCACATCAATGTCGTCTCTTATAACATCATCCCGAATCACAATTGCTGAGCTATTGATTATACCACCATGATTATTTAAGAAATCTTGTTTTGGTGATAATTGGTTCAGTACATGTGAAGAGTCGGTTTTAGCTAAATCTGCTACAAACGATTCTGAATCAGATGAAACCGTCTCTGGTATCGTCTTTGTTGTTATGGTCGAGGATATGATGGAACTTTGAGGGTCTGTATTTAAATATAGACTACTGCCTTCTCTGGATGGTCCAACCACTTGTATACGTGATTTATCTCCTAGTTCAAATACAGAAGCCATTTCAGTATGCTGCTTTAATGTCTGCACCAAGTCTCGGACATATCTACCGTTGTCTATGTTCAAAGGCAGAAAAAACTCTAACACATAGTCAGCATTGCTTTCTACACTATGCAAATAGATTGCAAAGCAACTTGTTAACCCATTTATGTGTGCATAGTGGACCAAAGGGTACTCTTCTTCACCGAGTCTGGTTACATCTTCACAAAAACATGAACTACGGGAGAACAACGCCTGACCAACAAAGCTACATGACTTGTCCAGGTGCAGTTCTTTACATGCTTTCCGGAATGGCCACAAGCCCAAGTCTTGAACATGAAACGGTAGAGCAGCTGTTGATAGGCAGGTCTTCCCGAGGCATCTACTATCAAAGCTATTACAACTCTTCTTTAAATTCTGTTCATGCGAAGTAACACTACTATCGGGAGATTTAGCCCATGTCTGAGCAAGAGGCAATCGGTGAATCTCACACACAACTCTCAGAAGATTAAGAATCTTTTCCAGTTCACTGTTCATGTGTTCATTGTGAACCTGTGTATCAAAGGCATACGTGAGGGTAAGCATTCAAAATCGGAGGGGAATTTAATGGTAAACTTGGACAAAGTACCAAACGTAGGCAACCCAACACACATTTAAAGTGGGACGATCAAATGCTTGTGCAGTTGTCAGATCTGCTGCCTGCAAGATAACAACTTGTGAATGTTGATATCATGATTCAATAATGAGAATACCATCAGAAACATGATTCTTAGAATGTCGATATCACGATATGTCGAATGTCTAACCCTTTTCCGTTGCACTAGTTAAGTTAGTATGATAAGAACATTTGCTATAGAAATTTTAGTAAAAACTCATAGCAATGTCACACCTCTCTTATCACAGCAGATTTTGGTAACACCATAAGGGTTCATAATTTACTGCCGGTAAGCACTCATATTTTATTATTCACATGAACCCGTATGTGTGAATCTCAGCTTATTTATCTCTATTTATCTCCTCCGCTTACGCATATAGTAGTGTTTCCATAAACTTATGTTGAAATGGAGGTTTATGTATATAAACTCCATGTAAGCTTTATGTACCACAATACCACATAGTATTGATATAAATAAGGAATAATTATCTAAAAATTGGAATACTTTCGTCCCAATTCTATTGTTCATATTTTCTTTTCGGTTTATCCTAAATAGTCCACTAATATGTAGTAGTTGGGATTTCTTTAGTTTACTATATTACCCTCACTTAACTTACTATTACAAAGTTTAAAGTTATAAATCAGTTATTTAAAGGTAATACTGTCATTATTCAAAAAAATAAGACAGAAAGTAATTATGATGTTTTTTGTTTTTTTATGGATGAACAATAATTTTAGGACGGAGTAAGTAGTAGCAGAAACTAGAGTTGGCTACAAAACGCTCAAAAAATATGACAAGTTAGTTACAATTTTAAATAATTATCCCATACGAATATCATCTGATTTATAACATTATCACAATCATTTTTTTGTTAAATTTTACCCTTTAAATTTACTTCTTTGCTCATATGAATTCACAATATCCTTAGAAGGATCCATTTAATTCTTTTATTAAAAAATTTGGAGTGTTAAAAATGTAAGATGGACCTACATATCTTCTCTTTTCTTAGTTAAGGGGTAAAAACATCCATTGGGATGCTTTGCTAGAAGTAAAATTGGTCCCTTATGGACACCAATTTGTAAAAACACGTATAACACTTCCCTAGATACAAACACGGATTATCTCGAGTGATAGAGATAAATAGTTATAGAGAAAATATGCAAACCTTTAAGGCAATATGAAGTTGTCGAACCTCATAAGCAAAACTCTTATACTCTGTAGACGTCAAAAGTTCAAGCACGCCAAGAGGTTCTCTACTGCTCGAATCAAACACTGGTAGAGCCAAATATCCACGGAGATTGCATTGTAACGCATATTCTTGTTGGGGAAAATGTTTTGCAGAGTAATTAGTTAGCTTAGTATTCCACTCTGGAAAGCCTTGTCTAAATACTCGAATAGTAGGATTAGGGTCTTCTTCTTTATGATTGTTATCTACTATACAAATTTTGCGTTTGGAGTCCCTTCTATATGAATAAAGTCCTTCATCAATTATACCAACACCAAATGGTTGATCTATAGTTGTAAGTACTCTGTGAGTTCCAACGATATGAGGTGACCAAAACTGAATAAGAACACGTGGCTCACGGAAATGCAATGACTTTAGTACAAGTCTTATCTTGTCTGGAATTTTTAGATCGGGTGAGTGATCCTTATGTTCGAAACCTGTATTTTAAAACAAATGCATGCAATGTTGTCAAAAGTAAGATCATCTCACAAAGAATCCATTCCCTTAGGTCTATAACACCCCCAAAAAAAAATAAAAAAATTAGTAATAGACATTTTAATATTATAATGGGGTTTTATAAAGTTATTTCAGTTAGCATTTAACGGGATAAGGATGCGTTATGCAAATAGTTAATGGAATAAAGACCTCTCATGTAACGGAATTAACGACGGGGACTAACGATGTAAAGTAAAAACTAAGTTGTCCAATTGCAGAAATACCCTTAAGGCTTTATAACCTCAAACGTCCCCAGAGGCGGATATAGGCTTGATAAGGTGGTTCCTGGGAACCACCTTAGAAAGAGTACGTTACGAGTTATGTATAGAAAGAAAATTTGGGACCTATCTTAAAACTTGACCGGGAACCACCTTGTACATCTAACTGAGAAGAAAGGAAGAGAAAATAGCCATTAAGGGAACAAAATAAAACAAAATCGGCCTTTTTCTCAATGGGGGTTGTGTACTTGGTAAAGAAGAAGACCAAGATAACAATATTTTATACACAATGTTTAACATTTACCCAAAAGTTTAATTTTAACCCCATTTATTAATAAAAAAAAAAGTTATTTACACCCTTTCACAAAAAGCTACAGGTACATCAATATTCTTACAAAACTAAATATGACTTAGGGAATTAGAAAAGTGAGATTACGAGTTAGTGATGATTACGTTTATTTTTAGGAATGAAAAAAGTGTTCGGCATAAGGTTTCAATAAACCAGGCCTTGTTTGTTTTTTCAGAGGTTTTATCTCTTTATCTGTAAGCTATATAAACTATGTGTTCTTCTACATCTAATGTCTACATCTAAAAAAAAGGGTTTCTAGTGTTTTGAAGAGAGAAAAGAGGCTTTTCATGTCTGAAAAATTGAAAAGGAAATAAGATATTATATCTTGTTATATCTAGAAAAAAAGAAACAAAAATCCTCTTCCCGTTTAAGAGAAAAGAGGTAAAAAGTTCTTTTTGAAAGAAAAACAAATGAGGCCTTGGTAGTTCATGAAGAAGTTTTTGTGTTATGAACGATATAGTAGTTTCTAATGATGTTAGAATCGTCATTACGTGTTTCCGTAATCATGGAAGCAAGTGGACAGCAAGATGTATGCTAACCAAACACAAGGTGAGTAAGAATTATATTTTAAATTATTTGTATTCGGTAGCTAAAAGATGCACTGATGAATACCTACGTTGATGCTTATGTAATGAATACAACAGCAACATATCCAATCTCGCTGGAGCGAGGTATGGGGGAAATGAAATGTAGACACATGCTTATGTAATAAATGAGTAAAATATAAGTTTTGACATATTTTGAAGATATTTTTGCACCATTATAACACTTATGTTAGGGCTGCAATCGTCATATATGTCATGGCTGGAAACTGTGATTTAGTCGTGCCATACATCTTTGAAAAGGTATAAGTCTACTTTCACGTGAATCTGGTCTCATGATGTGATTCCAAGTAGAAGTATGTCAAATTGGGTGATTAGTAGCACGGGTTTGCCGAAAATTGACAGCTTTATCGCAGATTTCGGCTGTTTTCTAAAATTCATATAAAATGAACATAACTCCGATTTAATCGTGCCATACGTTTTTGTAAAGGTAGGGTCTATTTTCATCTGAATCTCGTCTTATAATATGTTTCCAAGTAAAAGTATGTTACATAGGTGATTAATTACATGGATCAGATAAGTGTTTAACAAAAATCATGAAATATGTTCCAAATGAAGAATCTTTATGAAGTGTTAGGTAGTTCTCATGAACTAAGTGCCTTATACTTGGTTAGAATAGATGAAAAGCATGTGGTTAGTAACATAGTATAGTAGAAGCTAGTCGAAACTTACGTGCCAAGGTGATGAAACGAATGAAGGTGTTTTTAGTAGTGAAGTTAGCCAAACACAATGTGTAAGTCCATTATTAAATGCTAATCGACTATTGTTATTGAAGGCGTTTAGATGTATTTTAGGTACATATGTAATCAAGTCACGTAAGTGAAATGCTACATGAGTTCATAAGATGAGTCATGAATGACGTAGTGCCTCGAGTATGCACATTTATGTTATGTACAAGAATGATCACGTTTATGAACAAGTATGCAAATTAGATAATAGTCCGAATATGTATGTAGAACAGGTAGTAGTCACTTATGAATACGTTTTCAAACCGATAACAGTCATTTATGATCATGTTGACCCGTGATGTCAAGATTTCATATTAAGTATTCATATTGAACCGTGAGGTCATAATTTCATGATAGTGTCCATGTTAACTCGTGAGGTCATGATCTCATGTTGACTTATAAGGTCAAACTTTCATGTTCAGTATTCATGTTGACCCATGAAGTCAAAATTTTAAGTCAATGTTCATGTTGCTCGTGAGGTCTTGAATTCATGTTTCATGATCCCGTATGGTCATCTATTGTGTATACGGTCATGCGTGGAAATGATGTGCTTTACGCACAAAGTCATGATAGTAACGTATGGTGTGGAATAAGAACCCGGATTGCACATGTGCAATCGGATTAAGTATTCAGTTTTAACTTTAGTTTCAGTTGATGGAGTGATATGAATTCAGTTTCAATCTAGATTCAAATATTCTTTGGTCTGAGTTTTATATAAGGGACTAAATTAGATATTGGTGATGCAGCTTTCACCGTTAAAGCATACTTATATTTATGTTTAGAATTGAGTACCCTTTACTCAATAAGTCATTATGAGTTGCTGTTTTGAGTTACGCTTTCATGTAAGTAAAGAAAAAAGACGTTGGGGCTCGCAGAATAAAGGAGGTGATGTTGAGGGAACAAGAGGCTCGTGAACATAGGTGAGTGGCATCTGATCCATTCTCATTGTATATTAGCTAGAATTGACATAGTGACACTATTGGTGATCTTGATCCGTCCAAATTCACAAGACCCACAACTTGGTTGTTTTTGTTCTGATGCAAAATCAAAGCTTATTTTTGCACATAAGGTGTTTATTGCGTACTAAGCTTGTGGTCTGCCTATGAAACTTGTGTTTGCCTTGTTTATTGCATTTAATTTAAGTTTGTCTTCTGATTTTTAGTCTGTAGATTTACTATTTGGTGTTGTTATGCAGAGCGGATCAAAAGATAAAGTAAGGTTGGGGCTTTAAGCCTCCGGTTTTTGAAGGCACTCAATTTTAAATTTTGCTCCAAGCCCCCCGTAAAGAGCGAGCCCGCTCCGCTGACCCAGAACTAATGGTATTCGACAAGGGAACAAAAGAAGTTTAGTTTATGGCCTGGGATTCTGGGAAGCTATTTTTTATGAGCAGATATTTGAAAAGTCTGATCGGTATGCTTAAATGTGTGTTTGATTATGTGTGTCAACATTGTGACAGTACTTTTTCATAATTTTTCATAAATAAATAGTCCTTCCATCTCCAAAAAATTGTCAACAAACAAATTTTGTTCATATATTTTACGACAGGAAGGAGCCCTATCAAGGCCATAAACCGTCTCTTTATTTATGTACGTACACCTTTGTTTTGTTTCAAGGTGGGGGCGCCCTTTCTCCTGCTAATCCGGCCAATTCCGGGCCATTTCCGAACCTGTCTTTCTAATCTTATTTAATAGAGGACTTCTCAATTCTTGCGATTCCCAGCCCCCCTCTTAGCTTATTATTTTATATATATCTTTATGTGTAATAAATCTAGATTCAACGAAAGTCATTTTTAGCCATATGAATTAACTAAATGAAACTTTTGATATGAAAAGTATTTAAGAGTAAAATAGATGAATTTGTAAATTATTGATTCAATCTGTGCACAGGGAGAGGTTAAGGTGGTGTTTGATAAGGACTTATTAAGTCTTAATTTTAAAATAAATATATTAATCAAGTCATTGTTTGTTTAGTGTTTAAAATTAAGAAGTGTCTTTTTAGAAAAAGTGAAGAGAAAGAGAGTTTCCATGTTAAGTCATGACTTAGTATTATTATTTTACATGGGCATAACAATAATTTTATTAAATTCACACACATTATATTCAGCACACAAAACAAACAGCTGTATACTTATCTACAAACAGACATATTTTAACAGATATTTTAATTTTACAGGACTAATTAAAAAAACTAAACAATTTGTTTAATTATTTTATTAAGTCCAGTAAAATTAAAGTGACCGCTTGGATATATGTTGTGTGTAAGTGTGTTTGTAAATAAATGTATAATTGTTTGTTTTAGGTACTCAATAACGTCTCAATTTGAGAAAATTAATATTTTACTCTAATAAGAAGTTACATAAAAATTAGAGTGAGATGATAAATATGTAAAATTATGAAATAAATCATTCACTTTTGTAGAGACCTTTATTCTAGAAAGACATGGCTTAGTTTTTATCTTTTTCTTTTAAATTGAAATGATTCTTTTTGTCTTTTTTTTCTTTTCTTTTCCTTAGTTTTTATTTCAATAATGACTCATTTTTTCGTTTATTTTTTTAATTATTTAATGTTACATTTGGGCTCTTTTAGGGTCCGTTTGGTTTGAAGTTAGATTTTACTTTGGGTGTGGGTTAATAAAGTGGGTGGCTAGGTTAGAAAGAAAAAATATAGGAGTTATTAAAAGGTTGTATTAATAGTTATTTGGTTTATGTTGGGTTAGGATTTTGATTTGATTAAGAAATAGAAAAATATACTCCCTCTGTCTTGTAATAATAGTTTACCGACAAAAAACACGCAGTTTAATAAAAACATCATTTTTTCATATTTCTCTCTTACTTTTTACACAATGACAATTTTTACCCTTAATCGATTAATTTACAACTTCTTTATTATTTGTAATAATACCTTTTTAAGTGAGGATAATATTGTAAACTTAATCTACATTTCTTATCTATCTATTTTTGGACTGGACTATTAATATGGGACGTCCAAAAATAGTAACATGGACGGTTAATATGGGACGGAGAGAGTATAAAATTTGATATATAATTTTATAATGTTAGTGGGAGATTAAAATATTAATTTATTAACTAATAAAAATTATACATAAGACTGGTGGGAGTGGGGTGAAACTCACTCACCGCCACTTCAGCGCTACCTCAGCTTTTTAACAAACTCACTCAAACTCACCCACGAGGGTAATGACACTCACTCAAACTCACTCACACTCACTTTTCATACCTATTTTTTATTATTTAAATATACCCCACTCACAAAAAACACCCAAAATTAAACCTAAACTAAAAAATAAAAAACATTTGCGCCCACATGTATAAAACTCGTTGGGGTGAGTTTAGCTATGTTTTTTTTTTGCCTGGGAACGACTCGCGCGCGGGTTTGAAGGGGTGGGTTGGGGCTGCGCGTGGCTTTGGCTAACCCGCGGGTGGGTTAAGTTCCACTCCCACCAGCCTAAAAATGAGATAGGCAGAAGACCCTGGCAAAAACCCATCCTCTAGCCAAGATTATAAATAGTAGCTGTGACTTGGGCTAAAGTCTAAATATTTTCTTTTCAAAATAAACCAAACAACAATGTTTAACCCTAAACCCTAAAGTTATATCCCACCCATTATCCCCATTATCACGTGCCCTTACTTTAGACTGTATTTATTTTTTTGTTAAAAAAATACTCTCCTTCTCATAATAATAGTCCACCGAAAAAAATACGCAGTTTAATAAAAATATCATTTTTTCTGGTTTCTTTCTTACTTTTTTTACACAATAACAATATTACCTTTAACCAATTAATTTAGAACTTTTTTATTATTTATAATAATACTTTAAAGTAAGGGTAATATTAATCTATATTTCTAATCTATTTTTATCTGGACTGTTAATATTTTTTTTTCTCTCTCATAATAAAGCGTGCAAGTGAACATTTTCTTTCTGAACAAACTAAAAATTAAAAATTGAACTCTCAAAATGAGAAAGAGAAAATAAACAATATTCTGAAATAAGTTACACGAGTAGGACATATTTCTAAGCTCTCAATATATTTATTTTTTGTTTAAAAAGGTGAAAATTTTTACAAGACCAGAAGAATGAACAATATTTTTTTAAATAAGTTACACCAGTAGGGATAAATAAAATGAGAAGAATAAAAAAGTATTTCTAATCCCAGTGAAAAATTTTAAAAGACCAGATGAGTGAACAAAACATATATACTCCGGCAGGCCTTTAATTAAAACAGATAGCACCCAAACAAGGAAAGTAAGCAGAAAGACATACCAAGACTGATTGTAGACTGAGATTGTTCAGATTCAGAAACTTGCTCAGAGTTTCGTGACACCCAAAGTCGCGTTAAATATCGTGAGTCACCGGAATTCGCAATACTCGGTGGGTCTAAAGGTACGTTGCTCAGCGTGTCTTTTGTTTGAGACTTGCCAGATTCTGTAGCAAAGCCAGCAGATTGTTGCTGTGAATACATATCCATGGAAAAGTAGCCAGATTGGTTTGATAAAATACTGACTTATAACCTTTGATTGTATATCTTATGGGACTTATATATATATACACCTTCACCTTGGACCTGAACTTGGAACTGACCTTGAACCTTCTGTGGGGCCATTTTTTTTTTTTTTTTTTTTTTTTGTGTGCATGTGATTGCGAGGTTTTGAATCTCTTTGTATCGAAGGTGGTGGAGATGTTCCTCGGTCTTAATATTGTTTTTTTTTTTTTTTTATGTCTCAATTTAATTATCAGTTATTAATAATAGAAAATATGTTTGATCACCTATATTATATTATTTTTATTTAAAATTATAATTCTAAAATTAAAAAAAAATAATTAAATAACTAAAAGTATGCCCATATCTGTGTAGGGTCGAGCAAATCCACTCAAAAATCGCCCTGAACTGATAAACCAATCAAAATGGGGCCAAAACTGAACCGAACCGATTTTATTCGGCTCCGTTCTTATTTGTATATTTTTTCAGTTTTAGTCGGTATGGTTCGGTGTGTGGTTCTAATCAAAACACACTTATTCGTGGTAGAACACATTTATTCGTGTTTGAACACATTTATTTGAACTAAACTAAACCGACCATATTCGGTTCGGTTTCATTTTTATAGATTGAAAATTTTTCCATAACTTGATTTTGGTTTTTCAGGTCGAGTCCGTTCTGAACTGATGCTCACATCTATGTGTGCAAATGATTCATTAGTTGATGGGATCGGGTTTTTCTTTTTTTTTTGCAACTTAATAAGCTGATGACATATAAGTTAAACATAAAAGTTAATCATTAGTTTTAAGCTTCTTAATTTTTCTCATTTTTTTTTTTTGTTGCTTTAACAACGAGAGTTTTGAACCTCCTACTTTGAAGCCAGGTTATTGAGATTCGTTTTTTAACTGGTTTAAAATTATAAATAAACTAAAACATAGATACTAGGCCTGTATGCTTTAATAGACCGACTCACGTGAGAGTTGAACTTCCTGTCAGGAGTTAGGTACTGTAAATGATATTCCTTTCTTTAACCTGGTCCAAAATGATCGATATTTTTCTTAGCTTTTGGTGTAAGTTCCCAGTAAATTCGTAAAATATATAAAACTGTATTCCTGTTTTTAATCTAGAAAATGCCAGAAAATAAGCATAATTGACGGAGAAATTTAAGGTATCACCAACCCCGAAACACGTTATATTTTCATATTCCAGTTCATTTAATTTAGAAGAAAAATCAAGTTCAATAAAACGTGAAAGAAAAATCAAGTTTAAAAAACGTGGCTGCGACTTCGAATCGAAGACTTGACTGATATACAGTCCGGTGGTCATTCTACGCTACCTTGTACAGTAATTATTTATTGTAAAAGGTGAAATAATTACTTATGAATTAAATGAGCCTGGCGGGAAATAGCCTGCTAAATTAAAAGTAGGTAGGTTCGCATAAAGAAGACCAAGTGGTTACACCGGCCCACGCTACTAAATATAATATATATTGCTCTATCACATTGTTAGTGTGAATTATTAAAAGACAAATGGACGGACGGATTTAACTTTACAGCATAGCCAAGAGATAATTAGTATGAAATTGTCATTTTTTATAGGGAAATGCTAACAGCAGCCCTTAGGGCTGTCGATAATAACAATTTATCCACAAAATATGTTATAATTAGGACATGTTCTGAAACATGCTCCGTATTTTTCGCTAATATAACCAATGAGAAGTCTGAATTAAATTTTTTTATGCAAAATTATAGGAAGTTGTTAATGATTTTAAATGAATTTGAATGATTTTATTTGGACATTGACTCATCGTATTCTTGAACCTTGAATTGCCCAAAGGGTTATTAGGCTGTGGATTTGTGGTTGCTCACTCACATTGATTAATTTTTGTGACTTAGGGTCAGGTAGGAGCGGAGCTAGAGGTTTTTAGAGGTGCAAAAAAAGTGATAGGTTTTCGTAGGGTATTTACGTTAAAGATTTTATTTCTTTTAAATAGATGGAATTTATGAATTATGCATTGCGTTATAAATATTTGTTTCAAAAAATTTGTGCATCTCATAACCAAATGCGTTGACTCCGCTTCTCGAGTCAGGGACGAAACCAACAGGTGTCTCGCGAGGTTTTAAAACACCCATGGAGTTTTGCGGCTATTGTTAATTTTCGTAAATAAATCTTGATTTTTCTTAAGTGCACTTGGTAAAAATTATTTTCGTACAAATTTCCGTAAATACATATGGTCTAGTTGTTTTCTAGTTTTGTCCCTTGATAGAATACTCGATTTTTCTTAAACGCGTGCATCCACTATATAAGATTGTGGTCTTAGCTTCTGATTACCTTTTTTTTAGTTGACATGATTAATCATTGCGAATGTTTTGTCAACCGTCAACTTGATTATCAACCTTCAACTTTACTCGAGAATTAAAGATAATTGAAACGATCAGATAAAAAGAAATATTCTAGTTTATATGTCCATCTTAATAATTTGATTTATCTCTCAATCATGTTCAATTTGAATTACAACTAGCAGGGTATCCGTGGAACGCTTCGGCAGTTACCATGTACTTATATTTTGCGACGAACAAATATTATTCAGTTATACACTTTTCTAACAACATATAAAGAATCTTTGCTGAAAATACTCGTAAGAGTTGATGAGTGAAAGCGAGGGTATATTCAAAGACTATTTTTGTTGTAAAAGAACATATTTGTGTGAGAGACATAAAATGGTTTGTGTGGATTTATATAGTGTTACATAGATAGTAATAATTTTAGTGATTACACGTTTTTAATAGTTATTTGAGGTTGTTACAATGCTAGATTAAATACAATGTTAAATAGGTTGTTACATTGTTATAATGGACCATTTTGCCAAATGTCTTTTATAAATGGGCATATTTATTTAGGGTTTTATACGTTTTAAATGGGACGTTTTGAAATTTAAATAGGTTGTTATAATTGTATCTATGAATGTTACTGGGTTTGAAGTTTAAATTGGTTGTTACAATTGTGGGTACGGATGTTAGCAATTATTATTAGTTGTAGGATAAAAGTTTAACAATAAAAACTAATATTTGTAAACTCATATGGCTGAATTTTAAGTTTTTTTATAAAAAGAATTGTCTTAATTATATTATAAGATAGTAAATGAATCAAAAAACTCTGTTAAAAAAATGAATCAAAAAACAATAAATGATGAGAATAACGTTTTATTTATTGATAAAGTAACACTATCAGTTTTCTTTAATTTGTGTGTGTAAGTCAACATGTATATCATTTGAACGGATAGAGTAAATACTTAGGGGGTGTTTGATAACCTTTGAATGATTTAGTTCAGTGAAAAATTCTGAATCGGTCAGTATGGTAAGTGTTTGTTAGAAAACTTTTTCATGCTGTATCATTTTAATTAGCTCTGCACCATTCTGGGCGGTAGGCATGCTTTGTCATTCAGCAGTCACTTTTTCTCAATATTGCCCTGATATATAACCCCACGTCAACATATAGTAGGAATTAAAGTAATTACTATTTTTTTAATAAATGTAATTGTAACACTGACCAAACAAATTATTAAATCATGCGTACATTATTATTAAATTAATAGAAAAGTCAAACATAATTTTACTGTTTATATTACTACTTATTTTTTAACGGTGATTACATTAGAAAATTAACTATAAGCCAAAAGAAATTACTAATTAATAAAAACTACTAGTATAATTTTTTTAAAAAAATTACCCAATTGTGTTTATGTTACTACTTTAGATCGTGTTTTTTTAAGTTGTCATTGTATTACGTCTTATTTATTAAAAGCAGTTTCTGATTATGCATAAGGTTAAAATAGTAATTTTATGTTACTCAGATCTTTCATTCAGCACGTTACCAAACGCTCTATCTTTATTCAGAAACAAATTCATACAGAGCATGTGAATCATTCAGTACGAGAAATGATTCAGCGCTAAATCATTTTGTTTTATCAAACAGCCCCTTAGTAATTAAATAGTAGAGGTCACACTGTAACAAACTACATTACACATATTTGTTTACAAATTATTCTTTTAAACTTTTTTTTAATGTGTTGATATTATTAAGGGTTAAGTTCATACATAGATCGTGAGATATTTTATAGTTAGGTAATGAACTTGATAAAATATTGTTATCATTCGTAAATTAGTAAATTTGTTATAATACCATCAATATCGTCCATTTTTACAACAAGGTAGAAAGCTCGCGCTTCGTCGTGGGGTTATAATGTAAGAGCGTCAACTGAATATGCGTTAACACGCCATAGTAAATTGTTTACAAAATAATATTATGGTTGCAGTATGTTTGATGTTATACCATTTGCTCAGCAAAGGAATTCGGAGTAGCGGTTATATCAACATGTGTACGAAAAAGAGGATTGCACAATCCTTTGTTTTCTAATCGTGTTTATTCTTTTTGGTGTTTACGGAAAGTTGTTCAGTCAAGGATCTCTTAGCGCTTGTTAGAATTTGTTAGGTTTAGTGAGGACGGAAGATCTTGGTTGTTGTTTCTGGCACTTCCTTCATCACATCTCTTATTGGAGTTCATGTACATGGATAATCGATGTCAGTGTATTGAGAACGGTATTTGTCTCGACAGTGGTTTAGATAAGTGTTAGGTTTGGTTTAGATAAGTGTTAGGTTTTTGGTAATTACCTATGATTGTTGTGGCGGTCTCCTATGTAACTGGAATGTATGTTGACTTCTTGATTTAAATTGTTTTCGAGTTTGTTATAGAGATATTTGTACATGTCGTTGTGGGCTTTTGTGTATCTATTGTTTCATCCACCTTCATGGTCTTAGCGACTCCTATGCTTCATGTGGGGGCTCGTCAAGTAGGGTTAAAGTTCCTTAATTAGACAAATGTTATAAATTATATTCTTTTTATCAATACTCATGAGTAGAAAAATGTGGTATTGCAATTGAGAAGTTAGACATTGTTTAGGTGTTTTGTTGTGTAACAAAGAATAATGTATTTTGTTTGGCGTTTTTAAGAACCCGTACTGTTTTCTGAATGGTTGGCTCTCATTTTTTGTCCAAAGTAACAGTTACATGGAGTGTGTATTATTGTCACACCCCGTCGAGGCGGAAACACGGGGCGCGAACCATGGATATCATCACAACAAACGATGTCTCTATAGAGAAAACTAAAATGCAAATATAATGTCATAAATGGCGACACAATGTTGTGACAACATCTCAACCAAAATGCAGGAGTCTAGGTAAGTAGGTAACAAGTTCTACCTCTTACCCAAGACAAACAAGTAAACAAACATTCAAACACATAGGTGTCTAACAATATCACTTATTCAAATAACAAAGGTAAATCTAAGAGGAAGTGGATTCCCCATAATGCATCCTAGCATCTTCTAAACTCTAGCCACTTCTAACATCATCTCTCACAACTACATCACCTAAAAATGACACTAAAATTTGTCAACATAAAGTTGGTGAGAACATAGGTTTAAGTTATCTAAAACATCATAAGAAACCTTGACACACAGTTGTAAATAAGTTGAAAAAATAAGTTAAAGCATTGGATCATAATGTGATAATCATGTTACATACAACTACAAACAAAACTCAATTCAAATACCAATTACATCTACAATTTACAAAACACACTATAACAATCAAGAACTAACAATAAGAACAATGCACTACACATATCCGGATCTTTCCCACACCACACCGTGGAAGATGAACCATATCCCCGTCGAGATATCTTGACTCCGAGGAGACGATCACAAGAACTAAAAGAACTCACAACTGGTCACATAGATGCCCATACATCTATGTGCCAAACAAAACCCTAACACAATCAAGTTTCACATATCAGAACACACAAACACGCATATCACACATTAACACAACTATGTATACACATTTTTAAAAACATAGTATCAATACATTAAAAAAATATATTACAAGTGTCATCTCCCTCCCATACTGGAAAAACATTTAAAAACTTAGTGAAAATAGGACTATGAAATGATATCAAGAATCATCTTCTTAAAGATCCTCGTGTTTCAACATACTCTCATCACTCTAACAAGATTCACAAATATGATCTTCGCCCCGAGATGAGAAGATGAGATGAAATAACTCGTGATAATAGTCTATGTTTCGCTGAAATGTGCAATCACATTTCCGCATCTTCTTGTCACATTATGCATTGCCTTAAAACCAACCAACACTTTAATCTCGCTTACTTCGTCGCTATAAACATCTCTATAAATCCAATGTAAGCCTAACTTTCCATTACCTTATGGAATGTTGTTGACTCGTCTTTATAATTACCTTGTCTTTATTCATCATGAATATCGGCACAACAAATTCTTTCGTGTTTATCCGGTCATGAAACCCATTGGACTTCTTGACAATTATTTCAACAATGATGAGGAAGAAGACGATGATGAGGAATAACCATGTTTTTGTTGTTTTAATTTTTTCCTTAACTTATGTGGATACCATTTTGGTGATCCTTGTAAACTTTATGTCTTGCGGTAGTGATACATTGATTAGTGGTTTGTTGGTTGTTGTTGTGCTTAACTATATGTTGTTGTATGCATGTGATTATGATATTGATTAGTTGATCTTGTGTATACGTCATTGTCAAGAATTAGCTGCAAAAACAAAACCTCCAACACCTCTTTTGCAACAGAAACTGGTCAAACACCTAATTCTGGCCAATTAGGCAATAGGTGCCCTTAATTTAAGAGCACCGACTGCACAATTAAGAGCACCATCACTCCTGTGTAAGCGTGACCAACATGGGTTTCAACTTTATCATTTCCCTCACCCTATTTTAAACTTATTTTGCTCATAATGTGCATATATTTTCTATAAATGTGAGATACATACACTAAACCATACTTTTATATTCTTTTCTTTGATTTTAAATCACCACCATTTCACCTCTATCATCACCACCTTATACATTCATCTTCTACCTCTCTTCTAACCATGAACTCATCTCAATCATCCTCTTTCAACACCAACAAAAGGCCTAAGTTCACAATCATACCACATAGGGAACTTTTCATTGATCTTACTTTTGTTAAAACACTTTCATCTAAATTAACTCCCAATTCTGCAATAACACCTAATGCACCAACAAAAACATCATCAAAAAATGGTCTTAATTCCTCTCATTCTTTATTATATTCTCCACTTTCTACTAAGTACTAACCTCTATTTGAGCTCACACTCACCACCTCCTAGAGTATTTCATCCACCACCCTCAAGTGAGGAAGAATCCATGGACATCTCACTTAATCTTTCACCATTAACACCTCTTGATATAGTATATCCCTTTCCCTCACTTTCTCCATCTTCTATACCTCAGTCATCTATTATGGGAAACCATATTCCATTTCAATATCTTGAACTCCATGGAAGTAGTTGCCTATGTTATTTGCATAACCACAACCTCATTTTCGGTTTGAGAGATGAACTCAATCTCATGTTATCCTACATTAAGTTTATTCTCTCTCAACCTCTTCATGACAATACACCACAACAAACCACTCTACCATCTTTCGCACCACCATATTCGCCATCAACCAACTAGTGTTTCTTGTGGCTAATTCTTGATGATTATGTGTTGTTTTGTAGTAGATTTATCTAGGCTTTATTTTTCATGTATTCTTGTTCTTTGTTTATTTTACTTCTTTTAGGTTGTAGTTGTTTTCATCCATTTCTTTTAGCTTATGTATAGCATTTTTGCCAATTTTTCTTATGAATGGAATATTTAGTATGTTGAGTCTTAGGATCTAGACTCATATGTGATATAATAACAATGATTGTAATAAGCACAGCGGAACATAAAGAACACAATCAAAGTTATGAACAAGGCTTTCTTATTCATAAACTGCTTACTAATAAGCTACTAACTACTACTCCTGGTGCCTTATAGGCTTGACGCCAGGAGGAACACACACACACACCTATGGTTTACATTGTTTGTGAATGAGTGAATAACCATGCGTGCCTAACCCTATTTATATAATAGAGGTACTAGGGTTACATCGCAATTCTAGCTTACTATAGAAGCTAACTAATTTACTATTAGGTCCTTCATCTTGATTTGTCATATCAACTCAAGATATATAATTCCCAACAATCTTCCCCTAGTTGATTTGACAAAACCAGTAAGCACAAACTTCCCCTGAAGCTAATATAGATGAAGGCTAAACTTCCCCTCGATCCATGCATTCTTCCCCTTTTTGTCACATCAACTCAAAAGGGATCGTTTTCCCCTTAAGATGTGCATGTCGAATCCAGTAGGCTCCATGGAGTGATCACTGATGAAGATAATCAAGTATAACGAATTTGATGAAGAAGTGGAATCTCCCAAACTTGTGTCTTATGTCTTGCACTAACCACGTGACGTTGAGCTCGTACAAAATCCTCAAATAAATGAGACACTAAGCACAATAACGTAACTCCTTCAAGGGATAGCAAATGTACGCATGGAGCAAGTTATCTTAAAAAGGATCCTACTCCTTTTAAGATATGAATAGATCGTACCCCTTCGCTAGATATGCCAAGTCTTCGTCACCATACAAACCAAGCAAGTTATCTTAAAAGGTTAACCACGCCTTTTAAGATATGATAAGAACACAAAACCTGTGAAACCAACTATAACATCAAATAAGTAATAATCAAGCGTCTTCGTCAATGAATCTCCGCAACGAAATGATGATGGATGAGAACTCCTCCTCCCGTAACAGTAGTGACATTAGACCAGTCACTAAATCAGAGTAGTAGTAATCTTACTTTACTAGTAGGAACCAAAACTGACCAAAGGAAAGTTAGTATACAACAAGCTAGTAGGAACCATAATGAAGCCAACAAGAACATAAGCCTACCAGTAGGAACAAACCAGTAGGAACCGACCAGTGATACGGACCAGTGGGAACCAACTAGTAGGAACCAATTATTCAACCAGGAGGAACCGAGAGCACAAACAACATGAATATATATGACCAGTAGGAACCATAGCGCACCAGTAGGAACAGCATAACGAAAACCTACCAGTAGCATCTCAAAACCCCTTCTTCTTCTTTTTTTCCACAATCTATCACCACACTGTCGCCAAAGCTGTTTTTGACGCCTGTTTGTCACTATTCTGTTGTTGCGTTGTCACTGTCCTGGCGATACCAAAAGCATACGAGTGGTACTAAACAAATACAAGTAGTACTTTAAATAAGGAAATACTACTAATGAAGTTTCATATCCATGTTTCTGTATGTAAAACCGCAGCATTATCGTGTCTCTAATTCGAGGACGAATTATTTTTTTTAGAGGGAAAGAATTGTAAAACCCAAAAATTTGGGTTGTATTTTATTTTATCATTTTGAATATAACCTAAAGATTAAATAATAAGCTTTGGATATTAAAATTTTAGATTATATTTATTTATATATTATTAATTTTAACATAAGATATTAGATTTAAAAAGAAAAAAAAAATATTTTTAGCAATACGTTATCAAAAACTTAACTTGAAATAGCACATGAATAATCAAATGATAAACATGTATTTAGTAAGTTATGTTAGACAAAGCAAATAATAAGAAAATATAGAGATTTCTTTTGGATTAATGAAGGAATGAAAAGCGCTTGAAATTTTGAACGGGAAATAAGGAATCCCGTCATTATCGGTCCACATTATGTTTAAATATTAAATATATTCTTATGATCTTTCACATTTACATCAAATATTCCGAGGATCTCGATGATCAGTTACAATTCAAGAGAAACCACAATCTCTTTTAAAGATAAGACACACCACAACAATTCTCATTTCAAGAAAAACTAGAATACTAAAGCAACGCTACAACTAGGTGAGTTTTACGTTATTTCAATCCGTTCTTTTCTCTGTTGTAATTTATGAGCGTGTCGATCTTGGGTACAAATTTCGAAAAGGTTCGCTAGGCTATATGGTGATATTATGTTGGGTCGGTATTCGCCCGTGTTCCATTTCGATCGCAACCTATTTTGTTTGGCTAAGAGGTAAACTCGAATCACAGTTTTGTTTTGATATTAATTCATTTAGCATATAAATCATGTTGTTGTGAGGTCGGATCGAAAGACAACTACAAGTAGTAATAGCTAAACTAAAACAAAGACAACTTAATGACGAGATGGCTTTGAATCGTTAAACCTTACGTAAAATAAACATTAAGTTGGTCAGGTTATATTATAGTCTGAATTAAAAAAAAAAAGTTAACGCATGAAACAAGTTTTAGCAGTGTTTTGTGGCAAAGCGCAACAATGGAAAAAAAAAAGTCGTGCATGGTAGTTTTGTATGCAGCAAGAAAGAAATGGTTGTTATATATATTGTATCATGATAAATGGGTTAACATATGGGTATTATCATCTAATGGCATTGGAAGTATAACAAATGAATAATTATTGATGGAAGTATCATCCTTGTTCGATATTAAACCGCAAAGAATCAGGTTTATGGAAATTGACGTAACACTAATGACAACATGCATGGAAAATTTGGAATAAGTATAATATAAATGTAACTGTTGAAAAATAATAATACTATACTATTAATAAGTAACTTTCGACAAATTTATGTAGATCGATGACGGTTGCGAGTTTCAAATTTGTTTAAGAATCGAGATCGGTTAAGGTACGGATATTCCTATCTCTTTTCAAGTATCATTTGTTTGTACGGATTTTCCGTCCTTTCAGTAAGGACTTCCTTTCTATACATGATTAGGATTTCCCATCTTCAGCCAAATGTTTTCCCCTGTATATGTTTAAGCTTATCAGTAATCATGTTAATAATTAAATAAATTGCCTGAGCATTATATACAAGCATGATTAGTTTATGTACTAGTTACGGAGGTACCGTAACCACGGCACTAGAGGCACCGGTGTCGTGACTCACATGCAGGAGAGTGATATCCTGCATCGTCCCACTCAGCTCAGCTTGGCCATTTTATCAGTATTATTAGTGGGGCGTATGGATGCATCCTAGGCTTATATGTGTTACAAGTTATCAGGGTGAATGTGGTGTGTGCTCTACATCCTTCACATTGGAGCTGATCCCTCCACCCAACACAGTTATTTAGAGGTCACCCCTCTACAGCATGACGAGGTCACCCCTCCAGTTATTCATGCAACGTTGTTACAGCACATGACCTATATAAGCTCTGGCAATTAAATTACAGTAAATGCATGTTTTCAGATTTAACAGATAACAGTTCAGCTTTATTATTTATAAATCAGGATTTACAGAT
The DNA here is from genome assembly GCA_025667525.1 of Glebionis coronaria. Taxonomy (NCBI): domain Eukaryota; kingdom Viridiplantae; phylum Streptophyta; class Magnoliopsida; order Asterales; family Asteraceae; genus Glebionis; species Glebionis coronaria. Next base: position 48,260,703 of record CM046874.1, on the reverse strand, counting down.
TATACACAGATTTCCGCTGCAACTTTACTTATCAGTCTTACAGCTCCAGTATTTTATCATCTGTTTCATTTTAGTAATTCCCTATCATGCTTTATATCCGTTCACTGAGCGTTATGCTCAGCCGTAGTTCCTTTCATGTTCTAACGGCAGGTACACCAGGACGCTTTTAGGATTCTAAGAGTATGTGCATTGGATGGAAGCTATCCAGACTTCTTACTTTATGCAGTTCTTACATTATTCTGCTTATCTGGACAATGTTTAGTCCTTTCTTTCAGTATTTTATTTTCCATGTTTTGGGCTTATGTTTGGATTGCCGACGTTTGATTCCGGTATTTCCTTTATGGTCAGTTAATGTTTTAGGACATTTACCTTATGCTTTGATGACACGCCATAAATACACGTAACGGTCCACTTATCCAAGTGGGGTGTTACAATTATGGTATCAGAGAGCAAGGTTCGACCTGTAGGCTCTAAAACTTGACCTGTGACTAGTGGGTAGTCACCAGGAACTTCCCAGATTTTGGCGTTGTTATCTTTCATGTTTCTCATGCATTTATCAGTCAGTTTCCTTCAGTTATCAGTCAGTTTTCTTAATGTTTTTAACTAAGTAAAAGGTTGGTACAGGACTGACCATATTTAGTCGCATGTGCTTTCTGCGAATTTTGTTTTCTTGAACTGACCCATAGGCGTTCACCCTTGTCGTTCAGATTTTTGTATAGATGAACTGACCATAAGCGTTTATCCTTACTCATGTCAGATTCATGTTTTCAGTCGAATATTACTTGGTGAACCAGCCCATATACGTTCACCAATGTTCAGACCAAATTTCATGTTTTTTTTAGTCGAATGATGTTTTGTGAACCGATCCACAGTTGTTCACCCTTGTCATATCAGGACATTTCATAAACATTGACAAGTATGGATTGAACTATAATCAACAATATTTAGTCCCTGATTGTAAATTTCTATACATGACAGTTCTCAGAAAAATTTTGACAAGTATGGATCGAACCAGAATCACCCATACTTAGTCACATGTTTTTGTTCCTTGAATCTGTGGATTGAACCATAACCATCCACATCAGTTGAAGTTAAACCTTAGTCGATTATCCTTCCATGTTCTTTGTATCAGTCAAGTTTTATACTCTCACATGGACATCGTTTCATGTTGATTAAGTCTCGTGTCTCCTTATGCTAATTAGGTTTTCAACAAGGTGATGATGCCTTCAGGCTAAAATACAGAAGGATTACAGTAAAATCTTATTTCATGATAAATCATGTTCTGGTCTTTATCAATCATGCCTTCTGTCTTCATACTGAACATTGATGAAACTCTGTTTAATCATACTTTTAGCCTCTATACAACCAGCATTAAGTCTACGCAGGAATTACCAGGCTATCACGTTAAGCATTTCAGTTCAATTTACTACCGTTTAAATCAATTTATTTCTTTGATCATGTCAGACAATTAACACCAGTATCGATCAGCCCATAAAAGTTCCACCAGTGCCATGTACGGTATTCCATATGTACCCCATGTACAGTGTCTCAGTTATACTCCATGTACAGTATTTCATGTGTACTCCACGTATAGTGTCTCAGATATGCTCCATGTGCAGTATTCATCTTGTACTTCATGTACAGTAGTCCAGGTGTACTCCAGGTACCCTACTCCATGGATATTGCTAATCCATCCTCAATCATCTCACGCGTTTCCATTTGTCGATATTCTACCAAGTGTTGATGCTGCTCGTGAGTTGAAGATGTTACCAGATGCTGGTGCTACTAACACTTGAAGACCTCACAAATGCTGATGCTGCTGATACTTTGGAGATCTCTCAAGATGCTGATGCCGTTCATACTGTGAAGACTCTGCAGAACAAGGACGAAAAGTATAAAATTTGAAATTTCTGACAAGAATAAATTTCAAGCATCAGACACTACCATTCCATTCCATACTTTTACCTTCTCAGTTAGATGTCACACTTCACTCAGCTAAACGTTTATTCAGTAGAGTGGGAACCGGAACTCAGTCGGCCACTCAGCAGAATAGGTACATGAATCACGGTCATGATAATGACCGTCATGAAATGACAGACAAAGCAATAGTGACAACCATCGTACTTATAATTAATCATTTAGTAACCATCGGAACTCCGGCACGGACGTGACCAGAAATACAAGAGGCCAATAGTCTAACTGGTCCGCCAATCCTAGCAGTTACCAAAATTTTTCCGCCTTGTCCAGGTTCATCCATTAAAATACATGTCCAGACAACAGTCAAGACACAGTTCTCAAGTGTCGTTTCAGAAGACACTAGGACACCAGTCATGATATACATCATACGAATATCTTTTCAGAGTACGAGTCAGAACTCCTAACTTCAGTATGTTTCCAAGCGAGACCCTCAGTAATTCAGGGTACCTTTTAGAAAGGGGTATACCCGTTCTATTATGCCACGCATGAACCAAATCATTTGAAATTTTAGCCACCACCACTAGAGTATGATTCAGGTTAAATACGCAGCATTCACTCTGTGAGATTACAGACGAACACATTCAGTGAAAAGTCGCCATGTTCACTTCACGTATTCCTATGTCAGCTTTATCTTAAATTAGGTGGTCACCTGCCTCTCAGCCAGAAAGGACTCAACAGTATCACCATATTTATTAAAGTTTTATTGTCAGTTAACGACGAGATCCGTCTTACCAACCCTGAACATATTCATTTTACTCCTGCTAGAAAAAAAAACTAGTACAAATTGTTCCGGCTTTACGAGCACGTGAATTTTATTTTTTTTAGCTGCGAAGACTTCTGGTCACCATTAGTGATACGAATTTTGAAATTCCTTAAATTCATGATCAACAGATTATCCCAAAAGTTTCCAGATGTAATTCCGGAAGGTTTTACGGAAATTCATTCCTGACCACAAGACAGAATTTAACATCGAGTTAGTCTCAAGAACAGAACCTGTTTTCAAAACTCTTTATTGCAAGGCTTCAACTAAGTTAAAGAGTTGCAGCATTTGCTGCAAAAGTTACCGGAAAGAGGCCTTATTCGCCTAACGCAGCACCAGGAAGTGTACCGTTTCCGTCTATCAAAAGTAGGCCAGTAACATGAGATCATGTATCAACCATCGGAAAACTTTACAAGATCACCATTCATAATCGATGTCATCTCACGTATAGAAGGTTTATCTGACCTGCTACGACATCTTAAAAATTTTCTAGAACGATTCACGATTATGCCACCAATAGTGGTGAGATAAAGAACATGAGATTTTTTTTTCCCACACTGTTGTTGCACACGTTATAGTCTCCCTAATACTCCAGCTATAGTATGAAATTTATGAATAAATTTTTCCATGGCTCCTCAGACAAATCGCCAGTATATTCATTGATAACATTCTGATCTGCTAAATTCTAAGAGAAGTACAAGAGAATCATCTTTTCACAGTTGAACAGAATCTCCGATAGGAGAAAATTATATAAGCAGCTTTCCAGATGTGAATTCCAGTTGAACGGAGTGGCATTTCTGAACCACCCTATTTCAGCAGAAAGAAATTTCAGACAACCCTGCGAAGGTGAAGGCCATCACCTGATGGCCCCGACCGACGCCTGTGAACGAAGTACAAATTTTTCTAGAACTCAATTGACTGCTAACGCAGAAATTGCTGACAGTCATCACTAAAGCCTAGGCTAACGCAGAAATTCTTCTATGACTATTCAACCAGAATGTTCCATAATCCCAGACAAAACTTTAATAGAATCCGCATCACACATTAATGCAGCTATGTTCATATCTAGATGCCTGACCTACTGCAGGTTCAAGATAGAACGCCGTCATGTTAGTGAGTTACCACAACCCTTAGAAATTTCTGAACAGAAATGAGACGAAATTCCATGAAATTGTTATCAGCAACCACAGGCTCAGAGAAAGTATGATACTATCTAAGTTATCGTCAACCATGTAATCAGCCTGCGCGTTTCTTTCATCCAAAAGGATCACGCAGTAGCAGATCTGCAGAAAATTTAGAAATTCAGCAGTATATTGTACGAATTCAAGGCATTCCATCGACCATCATATCAGACAGAATTCATGTTTACGATCACGTGTATGTTTACGTTCACTTTACGTTCATGTGTATTTTTACTTTCACGTTTACGTCTCATTCGCAGTATCAGGTTTTGTGCTATCTCATGATTTAAGCTTACATTAGCGTTCATAGCATTTTCACGTTCAAGTTTGTGTGCCATTCCGCGATACACGTTTCACACTTTATTACCAAATTCGGTTACAGAAAGCTCAAGGAACCAGACTCAAGTTAACAGAGCTTCTCCATACCCAGGCAGACGTTTCACATCTCAGGCCGTATCGTTTGGCATTCCTCCCTCAGTAAGCATACATTCATGATATGTACTAGTATCACGTCCACCGTATGTTCCACAGATCACGTTCACGACATATTCCATACCCATCGTTCTTCAGATGATCGCAAACCACGTTCACAGTTGCTCACGTAGAACGTTCACAATTGTTCACGTAGTCCGTCCCTATACGTTTTCAACATCTTGCTCAGAGAGAAAAATGTTATCTTTTCAGGATAATTGCACATACCGTTTCATGTACCTTACATGCTATGACTTATTCATTCTATCAGGTTCAGAAAATCTATTTAAGTATGGAACCAGAAACTATTCAGCATCATCAGGACAATGTCATCAGGACCAAGATTTCTTTTATTATGTTTAGACCTTGGAAGGAATCGTTTCGAGCGGGAGGCCACTCGAAACGGAGGAGTCCATCCGGACCTCTCATTTGTTTCCTTCAATAAATCTAGTTAAGTTCTTATAGTCATGTTACGTTCCTTGTCCTCTTCAGTCATGTCACGTTCAGGTCCTTTCAGCTTACATGTCTTTTCAGTTACGTGTTCTTTCAGTTCTTATAACCAACAACTTTATTATCTTTAACTCGAGGACGAGTTTTCCCTTTTGGAGGGGAAGAATTGTAAAACCGCAGCATTATCGTGTCTCTAATTCGAGGACGAATTATTTTTTTTAGAGGGAAAGAATTGTAAAACCCAAAAATTTGGGTTGTATTTTATTTTATCATTTTGAATATAACCTAAAGATTAAATAATAAGCTTTGGATATTAAAATTTTAGATTATATTTATTTATATATTATTAATTTTAACATAAGATATTAGATTTAAAAAGAAAAAAAAAATATTTTTAGCAATACGTTATCAAAAACTTAACTTGAAATAGCACATGAATAATCAAATGATAAACATGTATTTAGTAAGTTATGTTAGACAAAGCAAATAATAAGAAAATATAGAGATTTCTTTTGGATTAATGAAGGAATGAAAAGCGCTTGAAATTTTGAACGGGAAATAAGGAATCCCGTCATTATCGGTCCACATTATGTTTAAATATTAAATATATTCTTATGATCTTTCACATTTACATCAAATATTCCGAGGATCTCGATGATCAGTTACAATTCAAGAGAAACCACAATCTCTTTTAAAGATAAGACACACCACAACAATTCTCATTTCAAGAAAAACTAGAATACTAAAGCAACGCTACAACTAGGTGAGTTTTACGTTATTTCAATCCGTTCTTTTCTCTGTTGTAATTTATGAGCGTGTCGATCTTGGGTACAAATTTCGAAAAGGTTCGCTAGGCTATATGGTGATATTATGTTGGGTCGGTATTCGCCCGTGTTCCATTTCGATCGCAACCTATTTTGTTTGGCTAAGAGGTAAACTCGAATCACAGTTTTGTTTTGATATTAATTCATTTAGCATATAAATCATGTTGTTGTGAGGTCGGATCGAAAGACAACTACAAGTAGTAATAGCTAAACTAAAACAAAGACAACTTAATGACGAGATGGCTTTGAATCGTTAAACCTTACGTAAAATAAACATTAAGTTGGTCAGGTTATATTATAGTCTGAATTAAAAAAAAAAAGTTAACGCATGAAACAAGTTTTAGCAGTGTTTTGTGGCAAAGCGCAACAATGGAAAAAAAAAAGTCGTGCATGGTAGTTTTGTATGCAGCAAGAAAGAAATGGTTGTTATATATATTGTATCATGATAAATGGGTTAACATATGGGTATTATCATCTAATGGCATTGGAAGTATAACAAATGAATAATTATTGATGGAAGTATCATCCTTGTTCGATATTAAACCGCAAAGAATCAGGTTTATGGAAATTGACGTAACACTAATGACAACATGCATGGAAAATTTGGAATAAGTATAATATAAATGTAACTGTTGAAAAATAATAATACTATACTATTAATAAGTAACTTTCGACAAATTTATGTAGATCGATGACGGTTGCGAGTTTCAAATTTGTTTAAGAATCGAGATCGGTTAAGGTACGGATATTCCTATCTCTTTTCAAGTATCATTTGTTTGTACGGATTTTCCGTCCTTTCAGTAAGGACTTCCTTTCTATACATGATTAGGATTTCCCATCTTCAGCCAAATGTTTTCCCCTGTATATGTTTAAGCTTATCAGTAATCATGTTAATAATTAAATAAATTGCCTGAGCATTATATACAAGCATGATTAGTTTATGTACTAGTTACGGAGGTACCGTAACCACGGCACTAGAGGCACCGGTGTCGTGACTCACATGCAGGAGAGTGATATCCTGCATCGTCCCACTCAGCTCAGCTTGGCCATTTTATCAGTATTATTAGTGGGGCGTATGGATGCATCCTAGGCTTATATGTGTTACAAGTTATCAGGGTGAATGTGGTGTGTGCTCTACATCCTTCACATTGGAGCTGATCCCTCCACCCAACACAGTTATTTAGAGGTCACCCCTCTACAGCATGACGAGGTCACCCCTCCAGTTATTCATGCAACGTTGTTACAGCACATGACCTATATAAGCTCTGGCAATTAAATTACAGTAAATGCATGTTTTCAGATTTAACAGATAACAGTTCAGCTTTATTATTTATAAATCAGGATTTACAGATTATACACAGATTTCCGCTGCAACTTTACTTATCAGTCTTACAGCTCCAGTATTTTATCATCTGTTTCATTTTAGTAATTCCCTATCATGCTTTATATCCGTTCACTGAGCGTTATGCTCAGCCGTAGTTCCTTTCATGTTCTAACGGCAGGTACACCAGGACGCTTTTAGGATTCTAAGAGTATGTGCATTGGATGGAAGCTATCCAGACTTCTTACTTTATGCAGTTCTTACATTATTCTGCTTATCTGGACAATGTTTAGTCCTTTCTTTCAGTATTTTATTTTCCATGTTTTGGGCTTATGTTTGGATTGCCGACGTTTGATTCCGGTATTTCCTTTATGGTCAGTTAATGTTTTAGGACATTTACCTTATGCTTTGATGACACGCCATAAATACACGTAACGGTCCACTTATCCAAGTGGGGTGTTACACTGTACACAGCCCATGGTTATTTATCAGCAATCTACGTTGGCATGATAATCATATAATAGGAATATATGAACTCCTAAAAATCAGCATCATTGACCCATGAATAACATATATCACGTCCAAAATATATGGGATTCATATTGTATTTCCATATTTTGCTTAGGTCCATAGCTTCTTCAATTATTACCATATTTGATTCTCATATATCCCGTTTTGACCTTGCTACAACTCGCATTACTTCCTAGAATATCTAATATTGCTCCTTAAATTTCTTAGGCTATAACGTACCATATATGTATCCCACGTCTAACAATTCTTAAGCATATCAAATAATGAAAAATGGAGAAAAACATGCATACCATATTTGTCCAAGAATCATGCCACGTTGAACATAACTTCCACACGGTTTTAATATCCTTATTTTTAGGATATACACGCCCATCACTTAGACCATATCAACCGAATATTTTGCCCATAATATCTCGTCCAGCATATAAGAATAAGATCAATTTATATAAAGCAAGCAATACCTAGACAATAGGAATAATGGAACGTGTCTTACCAAAAATCTCGTACCATAATAGCTTCTTCGCGTCCAAAAATGCACATCCATATCACGTTATGACCAAATCCTTTTTCTTTGTCTTTACGTAAAGAACATAAAATATAGTTTAAGCAGAAAAAAGATACCTCAATGCCATCGAATAGAATATGTAGTTTACAAGGAATGAACACAAGCAACAACACCAAATCTGCCATATTGGTCTTTGATAACCACGAACCAGATCCATCAAATCAACCAACAGAATACCATGAAAGAACACGAAATACGATCATACTTTCTGCTGTTTATTTGTGTTCATCGAAGCCATAACCACCTGTATTTAGGGTTTGAAAGAAAACCGTACTATCATCAGCAAGCATTAAAGTTTCGTGATAATGTTTCTGAATCACAACTCCTGTTGCCTTCCAATTCTTTCTTGATCAGACATAGCAAAAACAACAAGTCGATCTAGGGTTTCATAATCACACAAAACCCTAAAACGAATTTCTTCTACAAATCACAGAAGCAACACTTATCATTCATCTTAGATCATACTAGGGTTCATCGTTGATTCAATAATCAACTCACCAAAGCTAGTATGACCAGCAGTAACAGCAGCAACAAATAACAGCAGCAACACAACAACGAATCATCTAGGGTTTGTTGGGAAAAACCCTTGATCAACAACTTTATTTATATAAAAACAAAAAATACTAACGAAAACCTTGTAGATCAACCAGATCGAGAGCCAACAAGCTCTGATACCACTTGTTGAGTCTTAGGATCTAGACTCATCTGGGAAATAATAACAATGATTGTAATAAGCACATCGGAACATAAAGAACACAATCCAAGTTATGAACAAGGATTTCTTATTCATAAAATTCTTACTAATAAGCTACTAATTACTACTCCTGGTGCCTTATAGGCTTGACGCCAGGAGGAACACACACACCTATGGTTTACTTTTGTTTGTGAATGAGTGAATAACCATGTGTGCCTAACCCTCTTTATATAATAGAGGTACTAGGGTTACATCACAACCCTATCTTACTATAGAAGCTAACTAATTTATTATTAGGTCCTTCATCTTGTTTTGTCATATCAACTCAAGATATATAATTCCCAATAAAGTAAGCTTAAATGTGGGTGTTGCTTGTATATATATTCCTTTTGTGCTAACCTTTATTTTATAGCAAGAATCCTTATCTCGATCCCTTGGTGCCCCAATTTAGGAAGCGCTTACATCAAGGGGGGGCGTTTTTATCGTCGACTTTTCTTCTAATACTCGACGAAGCCTTTTTTATTCTACAAAAAGAGAGATAAATAGATATAAACTCACTAAAAATTTCTTAAATATAAGTTTACATAAAATGAGTTTATTATTTTGTAATCATCAAAAAAAGGGACATTGTTAATACACATAATGTAGTAAAAATATTATTTATATTTTTTGACTCTCGATGTTTTGATAATTACAAAATGAAAAACATTTTATGCAAAATAAAATGCAAGCAAAGTTTTAAGTAGTTAATATTTATTTTGGCAATATATCACTTAAATTATGTACAAACAAATTATATACTTACAAATTGGTCAAAGAGAAAATTAGCTTTCTTAAAACCAATATTTTATAAAATATACAAAAAGTGTATAAAATGTTACAAAGTATCTCATTAAATTAAAGAAATGTTTAAATCAATAAAATAAATTTGAATTTAAAATTTCCCCCTCCTAACGAAATAAAACCTACACTAGAAAATACATTCACCACTAAGAGATAAACGAGAGTGCATAGTTTAGCTGGTGCTCTAGACTATGCAGACGCTGCCCTTAGCTAAGAGAACCAACTGCTTTGCTAAGAGCACTATCGACACTCCTACCCTTGGTCTTTAGGTATAAATATCCTACTGTTTTTCGTGGCCAAATACCTTTTTGCTCATCGAAAAGCTCACTGTCAAAATTAGTTTTCTTAATTTTGCCTTCATTTGATCATGTAACTTGTATTAATTTGTTTAAAAGTGATACGATTCGCTTACCTCTATATTGTGCAAGAGAATAACACTTGTGAGTCATCAAAGATCAAGTATTATAATATATGTTCATATTAGAGTGTTCATAGTTGTATATTGTCCAAAGTGTTGTACATTTGTGTATGATCTTCTGAGTGTAGATATTTGTGAATATTGTGAGTGTATTTCCAAGGTTAGGAAATACTTATGATCCAGTTTGATCTTGTGTGTAAGAGTGTAGTTGTAAGATCAAGTGATCGTGTTTATATTTCCTGTGTGAGGAAATACGAGTGATAGATTAGTTCTAGCTAAGATTAAGACTCGACATTTGGCTTTGTGTAGGTAATTGGTGTAAGCTTCTTGTGTACGGTTTTCTCAGCTTAAAGGGAGCTTGTTAACATAGTGAAATCTCGAATCGGGGAGTGGAGTAGGGCGAAGAGGAGCTTCGTAGGCGAACCACTATAAATCTTGGTGTTGTGGTTTGATTGTTCTTTCTCTTATCTCATTACTCTTTACATAGTTGTCATTCAAATTCTTAGTTAGATCTAATTACAGTGTTTCATATTGCTTGCAAGTAGAGTTGATATAATCTCGAATCTAACGTTTTAACAAGTAAATATTTTTTTAAACGTATATTGTAACCGGTAAACTATTCAACCCCCATCTAGTTTCCACAATATCTTTTGAACTTATTATCTAACATATTAAATGTCTATAAAATTAAATACTTGAAAATACTTCCATTTAGAATCTTGACAATATTTAGTAATAAGATTTTGTTTTTTAGGAGAATATTATGCAATTTCAATACTACTATAAGAACTTGGTGAAATGTCTACTTACGGTTTCTCTACTACGAAAAAAAGATTACAAATTGTCCTACTTTTTTGTGGTGAGCCAAGGTGTATAAAAACATTGCTACAACATCTTATATGGATGTGTTTCTAGTAGGTTTTAAAAATGTCTTTGACCATATGACATAGTAAATAGAAGGTGGCTCTGTCCATACGGGGCTCACTAATTTCTATAGCATCACATTCCATTGTCAGTCTAAACATTCATTTCATCCACTTTAGCCTTTTTTCCTTAGTTTTGATTTCACGAATCTTAAATCGTAAGTGCAAGCAAACAAGAAAATAGTAGAACCCAAATAACTAGACCGTCATAGTAGTTGTTACTTACTAAAGCAATATCAATTTATGTTGTATTTTGTTGATAGGACGACGAGCCATTTGATTTACAAATGCACATGTTAACCTAGATATGAGATTATATGAGACAAGTTAAAAAATAAACAACAAGGATATGTTACATCATTAACTTGAAATATAAACAAAAGGCAAATTCCTGATATCATACAACTAAATGAGTTTAGTGGTTAGATTTATAACCATCACCAAAAAAAATTGAACTAGCTTATAACAATAAATCAACATATTACTAGTAGTACTTTTACCCATAAATCGACCCATAAGACTAGGGAATTTGATGACTTAACAACGAAATTAGAAACATGAAAAAAAAAAATTATTGCAAAAAAAAGTTTAAATTGTACCTTAAATAAACACATAGTTATACATTGATTGTCAATGATTCAAATGAACACACAATACAACAAGAATTACAATATGAACTACTATTGTTTGAGTGAAATATACCTTAAATGAAGTTTCTTTGTTGATGTGTATTGATGTTTATGCTTGGATTAAGAGGAAAGTCTCTGTGTAAATATAATAATATCACTGATGAAGGGTGGTTGTTGAAATTGATCGATCTTTGTGGAGAAGATCGTGGTGAGTTTATTTTGCCACCTTTAATTGACAGGTTAATTGTAGGGTAATAAAAAAACAATACTTCTCGATTTTCTAAGTAATGATCCAATATCACTATTAGGTAATGGCGATACGATCCGGACTTGATTAAGACCAAGCTAAGCTCGATGGGTAATCAAATCGTCCAATCAACGATCAAAGCTACGGATTTAGAATAGAGCTCGATCAAAATCAGTAAATGTGTAATACAAAACACTCAAATGAGTGACAGAGAGAATTTTAGAAGAAGAAGTTTAATCAATTAATTCCTAACCCAAATATAAGTACATTGCACACATATAAGCCGAACCCAAGGACCAAGATAGTCCGTACGAATCACCACCATCTCCGTCTTTCTTCCGCATACCTTCTTCTATTTCCACTTAACTAACCACTTGTCCACGGTTGTAATCTATTCTTAAGCACACATTATTCAAAGAAACAAGTATAAACTATTTCACTTTTGATATTTAATAAGATCTCTTGTTGACTTCTAAAAAATTCATCATACTCGATTTGTGAATTATTTCCAAACTTTTCCTTCAATTGAACTTCCATATTTACTTGCTTCACATATATCATAGACCATGGGTATATGAAGTTCTTGATTTCTATCTCTGGATTTTCATTGTAGTTGAATAAGTGGCACACATATAATTTCCCATCAATAGCTTGAGATGCACTATTAAATTGAACAATAGGAAATGAAATCCCAATACCGGTAACTTTCCAATGAGTCGTTCTTCCATATAGTTTATTCCACTTCCTATTCCACTTAACTAGCCATCCTACCACCTTAGATACCCACTTGACATTTTATTCATAACTATATACTTTATTCTAGTAATGTAATAAACAATTATAGCAAGAACCTGCACACGAGGGAATGATGTTTTGAATATAATGAATGTCAAACTCTCATAAAAAACACTTGCTTCCTTTTGTATCACAACCTTGTTACAACACACAACTAAATATGGTCTCCTTTTATACGTTAAGAGTGTGTCTTCTAATCTCGAGTTGATCAACTTCTCATTTGTCACCTTAGATGAAGTGAATCACGAAGACAAGTCCATTGCAACATTTGGTTCTACATCTTCTCTGAATCTGAAGCATATAAACATTTCAAAAGCTTCATATCAGATGAGTTGATATGAAAAACACACAACTCCATAAGTAGCAATTTAGTGGAACTGTTTGAAATTGTAGAAATAGGTGTGCTAGTAATTGTAGAACACGAGCATACGAAGTTCATTTTCTCTATCTCCCTTGAATCCACATCATAGTTCATCAAGATACACATAGTCAACTTCTAATAATTAACTTAAAAAGTAGGAAGTGGTATGTAAATACCACAAGCCTTCCAATCCTTATCCACTATCAGAATTTCATTATTTATTTCGGACAGGACCTTCAAATTTTTTTGAAAACAATTACATATCAATCCTAAATTGTAATAAAATATAGCTTGGTGTGTCATGGCTTCGACACCTTTGACCACTCCTATCGTATCAACATTATAGCACAAATTGACCAACTTCAAATAACGCTCCACATCATATATATATGACCCTCCCAATCTAGTATTCACCAGCTTGATTCACACTCAAACCCTTATTTCCAGCGGTCACACCAATTAAACTCATTTGAATACATATTTCGAATGTCATATAATTGGAGCTTCCTCAAAAGGCATAAATGGGGTAAAATCAATTCACTTACTTTAACCTTCATGTACTAAAGTAAAGACCACATCATATAACTCGCCATATGCGCTTTTGTGTTTTTGATTGTTGACTACGGTTGAGCATCTATTATACCTTGTAACCACCTTGAACTCCTATACTTTCTGCCAAGATAATGCCACTTAAGTGACCCATTATCGTACTTAAGCTCGAGGTCAGCTCTCAACATTAGTAAATGAGTCTTGAGCATACGAACAACCACATGTTCATTTAAACCACGCTGAATTTTTTCCCACCTTTAAAAATACAAGACTCTAAACCCGGTTTCCATTCAAAACTTTCAAAAAAAACAATAAAGTCACTACTTGATCGCCGTAATATCTTGTCTTTAATTAGTGAAGCCTCAACAACTTTACCATGTTCCTTGACATCATTTAACCCCAACTCTATAATACCTTTAACCATTCCAACTTGTTTAACTATTTCACCTATTCTTGAAGCACATACATTACATGTATAACCACCCACAACATTAGACCATACTTTTGTAAAATCAATAGTATCCATTGATTCGATTCTAACTCGTCTCTCCAAAATTTGGTTCCAACTTCTACCAAATTTGTGATATAAATTATCTTTATACTGACATGTTTGGGCCTCAGATTCCGATTCTAATTCTTCATTTTCTTCACTACATTTCAACATCTTGAATATCTTATTCACCTTTAGTATTAATTCCCGTGGTTGATCCAAATTGTTTTCCATAAGTGCTATACTAATTTTTACATTCACCATCTCTTTAGATTGAATTATATTATGAGCATCACATTGCAAATGCGCTAGAAAATTTGTGTTTATGGCATGAAAATTAGCACTCGTGTAAAGCTTCTAATGATTTTTTTTCTTTTCGGTTGCTTGGGGTAGGCAACTTGACTGTTCTAGTCGGGCCTTTGGGTTTTGTGTGAGTTCGTGTATCTTAGCCAAATAATAAGCTTCACGAAGGGTTTGAGGTCTAAACAACCTCACCATCCCTTGGATTTCTTCTTTAAGACCATGAATGAAATAACTAAGACTATGTTCGGGTGAGAGTTGTGAATCATCAAATATACTAATAAATTTTTTGTTGTAGTCTTTAACACAGGAAATATGCTGAAGCCCTTTTAGCTCACAAAACGACCACATGACGTTTCATCAAACGCCTTGTAAACAACCCTCAAAATTCTTTCCGGACATAATCAAACATCTTGCAGGCAACTTCAATATTTTCTAACTCATGATGAAATTCAAGGGTTCTATTTCCTGAAACAGGTGTTTCAACATTCATCTTTTCTATTTCTACTCCCAAACTACCCTCATATCTAACTTTCATATTTCCAACCCCGATTTGTGATATTTTTGTTGAAATCTTAGAAGCTATATTCTTTATATTAGATAATTGTATACATTGAGATTCCCGAGTTCGATCAATTCTATCAAAGATATCATTTACATAAGATTTTAGAGTTACCTCCATCGTGTAGCAAACATAAGCCTAATTTGAGGCTTTTTTTCTAGCTACTGAAATCCAAACCCCTTGTGATAAGGTACCGAGGAGCGTACAAGTTTGATACCAGTGATGCGATCCGGACTTGATTAAGACCAAGCTAAGCTCGATGGGTAATCAATCCTATATCAACGAGGAAAGCTAGCGATTTAAAATAACTTTAAATTAAGATCAGTAAATGTGTAATATGAAACACTCAAATGAGTGGCAGAGAGAATTATAGAGAAATAAATTTAATCAATTCACTCCTAATTCAAATATGAGTACAATTGCACACATATAAGCTACACATCGAAATACTATTGCTATTTCTATCATTAACAACCTTATACTTATAAGAGTTGAGATACATGTAGACCCTTAATTTAGCATATACTTCATCAACCAATCATATTTATTTAATTTTATAAAAGCACACTTCTCACCTCTTTTAAAAAATTAAATATCCCACAAACGGTAATCATCAAGCGACAAAAAATACATCATTACAACCAGAATTAAATCAACTTTATATAGAGGGGCACATGTATAAACGTTTGACGAATTTTTTTTGTCTGAGAAAACATATATGATTTTCTAAAATTATATATGATCTTTCAAAATCTCGTTAAATAAGGATGGAGCAGTTGCAAAGTTTACCATATATCATTTCATATATGATTCGTGATACGAATCATATATGATTTTCTCAAACAAAGTTTTTTTCGTCGAAAGTATATATATGTGTCCCTCTATAGAAAGATGTTTTAATTCTCTTCTCGATAATATGTTTTGTTTTACGTAAGGATTAACGGTTTATGAGATATTTAATTTAAAAAAAATGATGAAATTAGGTTTTTTTTGTTAAATGAAAAAATGAATTGCTAAAATTAATTGTAAGAATCTATGCTGCTAATTGAACTTTTATCGTACTTAGGGCCCGTTTGGTTAAGGGGATCAACTCCACTACTTGGGTTTAGAGTTAAATTTAAGTGTTTGGTTCTAAAATTGTATCAGAAACACCCCACCAAAACCTGAATTTGTGCTAATTGGAAATCCAGGGTGCTACACAAACCATTTTCTTTGTGGGCCATATAATACTTTTCTTTCTTTCTCTTTTTATTTTATTTTATTATAAAATTATATTTTTTAAATTTTATAATAATAATTTAATATATATATTTATTTATATATCAATTAATATTATATTCAAAATTCAACTTTAAATCTAAACCAAACTACCCACTTTATAAATTTACACCTAAAATAAAACCCGACTTCAAACCAAACGGACCCTTAAAAATATGACATAAGAGTATAAGATCCTAGACTCTAAATGGACACATAACAAGTGGCTAATTATAGCCCATAATTCATGGTCGGGTCGGTTGATGATTTAGACCCGGATAAAAAAATCCCCAAATTCGTTTCTTTGGGAAAAAGAAACCATCCACAATACAAAAACCATAAACAAGAAACAAATAGGTTTTTATTTTAAATTCAGATCGAATCACTACTGCTAGTCACCGGAAACCTAAACCAACAAACCATGGCAGCACTTGAATACCTTGAATCGCTTCGCACTAGTCACCCTGAGCTATCCGAATGGTACAATACGCTTGCTGATTTGTACCAAAGGAAGCTCTGGCATCAACTCACTTTGAAGCTTGAACAGTTTGTTGCTCTTGCTGTTTTTCAGGTTTATTATTATTCTGATCATATATTTAATTACTTAATTTTTATATTGTTAGATACATAAGCTGTTTTTTTAATGATGTTAAGAATTTAGGGTTTCGGTTCGATTTGATAATAAGCACTTCAGGAAATACTGTATTTCTATTATTAAGGTCAGGTACAGTGGCGGAACTTGAACTTTTTAATTAGGAGGGCCGATATAGATAAATAAATACACAAGCTTATCCGTGTTTTTTAGGACGGCTCAACTACCATTAATGTTTTTATTCACCAGTCGATAGAATACGTTATCAAGTTAATGAGTAAACTAAAGTCACGAACAAAATTGACCTGTTCTCAATATTTTTGCAAAACCGGTATAAGTAGCTTAATAATTAGCACTTCAGGACATACTGTATATCTATTGTTAAGGTTAGGTACAGTGGCGGAACTTTAACTTTTTAATTAGGAGGGCCGGTATAGATAAATAAATACACAAGCTTAACCGTATTTTTTAGGAGGGCTAATGTCTTTATTCACCAGTAGATAAAATTGCTATATACTGCACATGTGAAAAAGTAGAGTACCAAACACTATAGACACCATGATTCAAAATCAAACACGTTCACTGTGTTCTCAAGATGTTTTTTTAAAAAATAAAGTGAAACCAAAAAATGGTTGTGTTCTTGAACCAATTAATAAAAGAAAAGAAAAGAAAAAGGAGTGAAAAACAAGTGCAATTTGGATGATTTTGTGAAAAAATACATGGTTGTGTTCTTTAATGAGAGATCTCGAGAACATAGCGGTTATCAAGTTACTGAGTAAACTAAAGTCAGCAATGAAATTGACCTGTTTTCAATATTTTTGCAAAACAGTTGTTAAAAAACTAAAAATGATCTTTACCACTGAACATGTATCAATGGCTCCAAAGCTTGGGAGGGCCAAAGCCGTATCCTGCCCCTTAAGAGGTCCACCACTGGTAAGGTATAAGTGTAAAAAGTAAAAACTAAGGAGGTGTTTGTTTCAGCTTATGGCTTATCTGTTTTTGGGTTTATGTTTTATAAGCTCACTTCTTATGGCTTATTTTCAAACTTTTCGGCTTATATAAGTTCATTATGACATACTAAACTTATATAAGCCGGAAAGTTTCAAAATAAGCTACAAAAAGTGAGCTTATGATACGTAAGCCTAAAGCCAAATAAGCCATAAGCCGGCTATATAAGCCGAAACAAACACCCGGGAAGTCTATCCAAAAATAAGCTGATAAGCAGTTGCAAACGTGCTTATTGAAAATAAGAAGCTTAAGCTACCCCCAATAAGCCATTCTTTACACACTCTAGGTTTGACGGATAAAACTTAAGTTTAATCCTTTTTGAGAATGAAGATGCATCTTTTAGGTGGTATCTGCGGTATAGAAGTGATCGGATGTTTTTTTACCAGAATTTTACGTGAAAAGTGCTTATCTAGCATTAATGTTCTCTTTTTATTATCCTTAAAACTAACTTGGTAGATAATACTGATCTGGAACAATTTGGTGCGTTGGTGAAAACGATTAGCTGTTGAAGAAATTGATTACATCTAGTATTAACGGAGTCTGTCCCTTTATCCTCGATCCCCTATGCCCCGCTCGACGGGATTGTGTTTTGTTGTTGTTGTTGTATTTCATTAGTAATAAATAAGCGACAAAAGTTCTGCACTTGTACACATCTAATTTTTTTTTTTTAATCTTTATCTCAGGCGGGTGATGCTCTCATTCAGTTATATCACAATTTCATAACTGATTTCGAGACTAAGATCAACCTTCTTAAGCTAGCACACTTTGCTGTGATTGTCTCTAGGCAATATTCAGAGAAAGAAGCTGCTATAAGTTATCTCGATGGGGTCATTGAAAAGCTTATTGCTACAAAAGAGTCTCGAATTGAGGAGCCAATTCTATATATTAAGATGCAGATAGCAGTATTTAATCTTGAAAAAGGAGATCAAAAAGTGTGTAAGAATCTTCTAGACGATGGGAAGACTACTCTTGATAGCATGACTGACATCGATCCTTCAGTTTATGCCAATTATTATTGGGTGTCATCTCAGTACCATAAATCCCGGCAAGAGTTCGCTGAGTTCTACAAGAGCGCTCTTCTTTATTTGGCATACACTTCAGTTGAATCCCTATCAGATTCATTTAAGCTGGTATGCAATCTCAACTCCTATTACAACTTTTAATATTTAAGTTTGCGTAGGACGGATTTTTCTTAAAAAGTTTTTTTTTTTTTTAATCTTTTGCCTTATAGGACCTTGCTTTTGATCTCTCTTTATCTGCGTTGCTGGGAGAGAACGTCTACAACTTTGGGGAGCTACTTGCACATCCGATTGTGAGTATAATGATAACTTTCTGCATACTGTTTATATGTTTTCTACTAAAACGTGGAGATATCAACTAACAACTAGGTGTGATCTTATTCGACCCGCGACTGTTACTGTTGGCATCAGTTTCGTCTGAAACTGTATGTATTCCAGAAAACTGAAATCAGGTTTTGTTGTTTTCTTTGAACAATCCTAGGTAAAGAGTCTGCTAGGGACAAAGGTTGAGTGGCTTTACTACATTCTTGAAGCATTTAACGCTGGAGATCTAGTTCGCTATCGAGAATTATGCCGTGTCCATGGAGCTTCTCTTAGTGCTCAGCCTGCTTTGGTGGCTAACGAGCAGAAGCTTTTGGAAAAGATTAACATTCTCTGCTTGATGGAAATTATCTTCAGGTTTCATTAAAGAAATCTTTGATCTATCTTTTTTTTTTAATATCATGATTACTTACAGTTATAGTGATATTGTTTTATGTTCTTTGCAGTCGACCATCAGAAGAGAGAACTATCCCACTGAGCATCATTGCAGAGAGGACAAAACTTACAGTTGAAGATGTTGAATACCTTCTCATGAAGAGTCTATCTGTAAGTGGATATACTTTCAATTAATAACCTATTATCTCTGTATTAACATCAAATACTGCCAAACATGCCTCTGGCATTAGGTATATATCTCCTCACCTTTATATGTACTTATAGTATTTCAAAGATGAAATATCCTTGAACAAGTAAACTCCGGGACACTTGAAGAGGTTTTTTATTTAAAGCAGCATGCATAGCCATGGTAGACATCTTCAATTGAATTGCATCTTTGCTCCAGCCCTCATTATGACGTTTATTGTCCTGTTCTTTTACTCACTGCCAGAGGAAAGGTTAAGAATAGGCTACCGTTCTAATTTGATGCAATGGATAAGTAGTAGGGCCGGGCATAATAAGCCGCGGACCGAACCTAACCAAGAAACGGAACTGAACATATTTCGGTTTGGTCCTCGGTCCACCCTATTCCTCTTCGGTCCTCGATCTGGTCAGGTTCGGTCTTACACAAAAACGGTCATTAAGCCTTGTTGGACCGGACCCGGCCGAATAACTGGACCTGGACCGAACATTTTGATTTGGACCTCAGTCTGGTGTTTTGGGCCAAATCGGTTTTCGGTTTGGCCCGGTCCAGTTTTTGGCAGTGTTGTAAATATCGGTCATGGCGGCCGGTATATCGGTGATATATCGCTTGGCGGTGGTCCACCGCCACACCATGGAGCATATCGGCCAACTTGGCGTTTTGGTCAAATATCGGTCCATATCGGTCAAATATCGGTCATATCGGTCATATTGGTAAAAAATCTGTTGACTTTTGGTATTTTGATTGCTTTTTATTGTGTTTTTATTTTTTAATGTAAATTTTACAAGATATATAACTAAAAACTAATGAATACATTAATAAAATTATAAAAATATATAAGAATTTCAAATTTATATTAAATAAATTTTAAAAATGTATACAACAATGATAAAAAAATATAAAATAATGATAATTTATAGTACCCGCGGAGAAACCGATATATCGCCGCCAAGACGATATATCGCTTGGCAGTGGTCGACCGCCGAGCGATATTTACAACCTTGGTTTTTGGACCGTGATCAGCCCTAATTCTTGTTCTCGAGTTATCTTACGAGAGAAAAGAAAAGAAAAGAAAGTGAAAGAAGAGAAGTAATGATCGGAGAAAAGAAAGTGAGTTACAAACTTAGTATGTGTTTTTGAATTTTAAGAGATTAAAAGGAAGGAGAAAATATACAATATGTAAATTCACGAGTTTACCGCTGTAAACTAGATAATCAAAGTGAAACAAAGATAACTGGAAAGGCAAGAAGATGAGCTTCTCTGAAACTGTCTCGATAATAACAAAAATAGTGTTTACATTTGTTATAGTGTTGACGGCTTGGTAAAATTTGTATAAAGAGCCCACCTTTTTGGATAGTAGTAAAAGGGGTGCATCAGTAGTAGTATCAGTAGTAGTGTAAACAGAGGATGAAAAGTTGAAAATATCGCAAAAGAACTTCCTTTCCTTCCCAATCTGCCCAGTTTTAGCGGAAGATTTTAGCTCCAAAAATCCCCCAACTTTCTTTCCTTGTCACTTTCTTTCTTTCTGTAAAGAACACATAAAAAGTTTGTTTTCTCCCCTTCCCTTTCCCTTTCCTTTCTCTTCAAAATAAAACTAGAGCACACCGTAACTAGAAGTTTAAGTAGAAGGCCAAAATGCTCATTCTCATGGTTGTGTAGTATGTCTAACCTGACTTAATGACCCATTGAGGGAGTGAGAGACTATCCTGAAACATATGTGATAGTGAGTTATGCTTGGTCTGTTATTGACTGGCTTACTGACCCATTGATTAGAAGTAGAAGGCCAAAATGCTCATTCTTCCTTCTAATCTCATCTTGAAGAATAGATACATTTTAGGAAATGATCACGAAGCTTGTACGGCGGAACTTTCTATATAAGCTTGTCAGTCCACGTGGTTACGTTTGCTTTGTTATCGACTTCTTTTATTAAGGATAGGGAGTTGCATAAGACTTGGTCCTGAAAATAAACATTTCAACTTCTGTAAGTAAATCCTAGAAGCATTGTCAGATGACTTCCATTAATTGTGGGACCTTTGCTAACGAAGGGTATTTGATAGGCTATTTATGCCTATAGATCGTGGGACTTTGTATTAGGGTACCTCTATACACGTGTAACTTTGTAATTGTTGTACATAGTTTATACTGTCATACTATTCCAGTATGTATTGTTCTTTGTGTTAAAGAAGTTTTCGATTACTGCAGGTTCATCTTATCGAGGGAATAATTGATCAGGTTGATGGAACAGTTTACGTTTCATGGGTGCAACCAAGAGTTCTGGGAATTTCTCAAGTAAAAGCCCTGCGTGACAGGCTCGATGGTTGGGTGGGAAAAGTACACACCGCGTTGACATCCGTGGAAGCAGAGACACCTGATTTGGTTGCATCTTAAGTTCTTGTTCCAGTCTAACAATCTCTTTAAATCCCAACGAAGAGCTCGTAATAGAGCAATGAAAAGAGATCAAAAGACTAATGTCGAGTTCATTTGGTTCAGCTCTCTGTAAGCTTCATTTTGGATTTTACTTGCGGTTTATCCAATGAAAGGAGCCTCTTTTGTATCTTACTTTATTAGAATTTTTCTATTTAAGGCTGGAGTTGCATATAAACAACTGTTGTCCTTTCGGGGAATGATATTTTCACTTGGTACTAGTGTTCTTTTATGATACATTTATTACAAATTAAGCCTTCATATCGCTTTGTTCGGATGTGCGACTGTTGACGATCTTAATGTGCATGATTGACAAGTAGATCAGTTTCGTCATTTTTACGCACTGCGTATGTTTTGTCTCTTGGTTATAAACTAAAGAACTGAGCTATTCTACCAAGCTGAACAGTTATTAATCTTTGTAAAAGTGCAAGTCACATGTCTTTCCGGTTCTCACAATCTCATGCCCTTCTAAAGACAAAATTTTCTTACCGTTGAACCCCGTCTTTCAAAAACTCAACTTGTCTTTTTTCAGGAAGACTATTGATTTCAGTTTTAATCCAGTTTACGCTTCATTATTGTGCTTTAGGCAGGAAGACTCTATTCATGCTTTTGGACATATATGTCAAAGGCACAAAACGTTTTCTAAAAGTTTATAACGGATAGGTGCCAGCTTTTGCAAGGACATATGGGATCGTCACAGATATAAGGGATGATATAAGCATTCGTAGCTATGAAAGGCATATTCGTGTATGTTACTGTTGCATTCGCTGTCCTGCTTGTTAGAATGTTAGATGCGCGAGGTCCCAAATTCAAATACGAACATCGCCTTCACTGTTTTATGGGACACTGGTTGGTGGTGGCGCTGACGAACAATGCCTACACCTGGAGTGTTCAATGTTTAGTACTTTGGTTAAGCGTAAAATTTTAGGAAGCTTTAAACCAACCTCTTGTGATGGGGTCAACATATAAAGTTTATAACAAACTAGCATCTGGTTCTTGTTGACTTTATATCAGTTGTCCTCTACTTTCACAAACTAACATAATGATTCGATTAACATATACTGTCTAAAAAACTTGTGCAGTTGTTAAACTAAGATAGTAGCATTCAAGCACAGGTTAAAGAAAATCCATAATTATGCATAAACAAGAAAAGAAAGCACTGTGCTTTTAAGATGGTTGGTGGAACAAGAAAAGTTACAAGTATGATGATAGGAATAACACTATACATTACTCCAAACAGTAACAGCTAGAAATACACTCTAAAGATGATAAAACAACTGTCGCTAGAGGTAGACTATTGTCGTATAGAACTCAAATGAGACTCAACAAGTATCACAGTGATTGACTAAGTATTGGAAGAAACATTCACTCATAAGATGGTTGTAAACATTCATCAACCATATCCACGAGATTTGGATTTTCGAGAGCAGCAGCAACTCTTTCCTTATCGTTCAACTGTTTGTTCACTGCATAACAGGGGGGGATAGAGTTTAAATGAGCATTACTCAAAAGATATACGGTGAATGCATAAGTTAATAGAATCAAGATCATATCATCGCATCCCCATAGAACAGCACCCACAACCCATCTTCACGGTTTTTTTTTAGTTACTGGTTGACTTAAGGCAGCTATGAAGCCCACTCACAAGTAAATTCAAACATGTACTTTCAATTCATGTGAGATGATTTCGAAGAATTCTTATTTCAAGAAATATAATCTTTAGACTTGATTGTAATTATTTGATCAGGCTATTTTAAATTTTTTCATTTGATATGAATATTGGTTATTTTGTTACGCATGTTTTATTTATTTAATTGTTTTCTGAAATGATATCTTGTCTGGTTTTTTATTTTGCAAATAAAAGTTTATAATAAGAATCAGTTAGTCTGCTTTTGTTTTATGGTTTAGGGGGTGTTTGTTACGGCTTATAACATATTTTTTTTAGGCGTATATTTTGTAAGGCCCAAGGTTTTGGAGACCTATTGGCTTATATAAGTTATTAATGTCGTAACAAAATTATCTAAGCTCATAAGGCTCAAAATAAGCCGGAATAATGGGGTTTATTGAATATTAGCTGATATTAAGTATTAACTAAGCTCGTAACCCCACATACATGACGAGACAAACACCCTCTTAGTAACATATGAACACTTTTGTGAGCTTGTGTGTTTTTACACTATATGCCTGCAAGTTTCTTTGAATATTTGAGGGTCGACAACTGTTTAGAATAATAAGAATCAGAAAGTGTGTTTTTGTTTTATGGTTTAGCGGGTGTTTGTTTTGGTTTATATGTGGATTGCGAGCATATTTCTCAAGCCTTAAGGTTTTGTCTTATTTTGAGACTTATGGGCTTACAATAAGTTTTTAATGTCATAATAAACTTGTTTGAGCTTATAAGTCTCAAAATAACCCGAAGCTGGGAGCTTATGAAATATAAGCTGAAATCAAGTAAGCTCATAACGCCACATACAGGCCAAGACAAACACCATCTTATTGTTGTTTTTAATATGAATTTATATTAACTATCTTTTTTGTATGGTTTACATGATTATTAAATATTTATGTTATTTATGGATGATACTAGTTTAATGATTTGATCTTTTCTTGAGGGTGTTTGTGTTGGGCTTATTTTTGTCATAGGAGCTGATGCGCTATCTAAACATACTTTTTTGTTTAGTGTTTGGATTAGTTTGTTTTTAAGGAGCTTATGTTTTTTTCACGAAATTGGCTTATGAGATTATGTGTTTGGATAACGTGCATAGCTTCATGATGTGATTTTTTCTTATGGGTGTTGTATTGTGTTTTATTTTGTATTAGTGTGTGTTTTGGAATAGTTTGCTTAAGGAGGCTTATGCACTCTTTTAACGCAGTTTCTAAAAACACTATCAGCATAAGTTTAAAATAAGTAATCTGAGCACGCAATCATTTGTAAATTATGTAAGTTTAAAATAAGTTTGGTTTCTGAAATCAGACTTTTTGAGTTTATATAAGCTTGTACACTCAAGCTATTAGTAACATTTGAACACTTTTGTGAGCTTTTGTGTTTTTACACTATATGCCTGCAAGTTTATTTGAATATGTGAGGGTCGACAACTGTTTAGAATATTAAGAATCAGAAAGTCTGTTTTTGTTTTATGGTTCAGCGGGTGTTTGTTTTGGTTTATATGTGGGTTGCGAGCATATTTCTTACGCCCCAAGGTTGTCTTATTTTGAGACTTGTGGGTTTACATAAGTTTTTAATTCTGTAATAAACTTATTTAAACCCATATGTCTCGAAATAACCCCGAAAGTTGGAGCTTATGAAATATAAGCTAATATAAAGTAAGCTCGTAACGCCACATGCAGGACAAGACAAACACCCTCTTATTGTTGGTGTTGTAAATATGGATTTATGTTAAAACAATTTTTTTTTTGTATGGTTCACATGCTTATAAAATATTGCTAAGTTATTTATGGATGATACTAGCTTAAATCAAACCATACAGAGTCTTACGATGCTTATTTCCTTAAGTAGGACATTGCTTTAATCAAATCATACACAGTTTTACGATACTTATTAGCAGCAAGTGATTTAGCTTTGTAGCATGCAAGACATCAAGTGACATACCCAGAAGCGTCATATATGTTACTTTAACCCAATATATAACTTTGTGTGTGTATGTGTAGGAGAGGGAGAAAGAGTGGGAACCTGCATCTTCAGTTGCATGAGTCCCAGGTGCCACCCTGATGTCAACCTAAACAAATGAAATAATTCTTATGATGAGTAATATAGAAACATCAGCAATACAGATATACAAGCGTACAAGATGGAAAGTCATAACGGCCGTCATCATGCTAAATATGCATACAATTCATCACAAGACTTTGGCAAATTTTAATAGGTATACAGCAATACAGCTATAAGCGTACATTGAAATTTCGTACCGTGAAGTACATCCATATTTAAACATTTCAACAATTTAGATTACTCATCACATGGCAAAATTCAATATGGTTCACAAAGAAATAAATACAATTAGGATACGTCCTAGGTAACAACAGAACACAACAATGAATACACTTGCCTAATATTCCAAACAAAAACTGGAAATACCTTGAAACGAGAAGGAAGGCTACGCATAAGTTTAACACGCAAACAAAGGCCAATAATCGTTGCCATACTGCAGTGCTCAACTGTTGGTGTAAATGTAACGCTACAAGAAAAACAATCGCATTTCCCTCAACTTACATACTCCCAAACTAACACCAAAATGTAAACAGACAAGAACAAAAAAGTCACTTACCGAACATAACTTCGCTTATCATCTACTTCAACCGCATCCTCAGTAATAACTTTCAAATCTTCTAGAGAATAGGGATGTTCAGGATCCTTAATATCTCTAATATGCTGTAAGCAAACGCTAAGGACCACAGTGCTAACAATAACACATATATGGTGTTTGGGATTGCTTATTTTTCTGCTTATAAGCATAAAAAGCAGATAAACAACTTAACAGGGGTTTTTTTTTTCAGCTTATATGTGGGCCTATGAGCTTATTTGATTTCGGGTTATATTTCAAAAGTCCCAAATTTCTGGCTTATTTTGAGACTTGTGGGCTTATATAAGTTTATCATATCGTAATAAACTCATATAAGCCCACAAGTCTCAAAATAAGCCGGAAAATTAAGCTCATATACAACCAAAACAAACACCCCTTAAAACTAAGGGGTTAAGGAAATACTAGTGATATTTAGTTTTGCGCTGCAATAAAACGCAACATAATCCGAGAAACTAGTTAGAAGTTTGGGTCAAAACCATTCGAATAAAAACATTGTCTAAAGCTACTTATTTTGCAAAAAGATAAGCTGAAATAATAAGCAATCACAAACAAAAAGAATATAAAAAAAAAAGAGACATATGTAAAAGGATATCAAAAATCTCAAGCTGATCAATAAGTTCAGGTGAATATTCATCAAAATCATTATCAGCAGCAGGTTGTCTAATTCTTGGTGGGCGATCCTTCTTTTCATACACAATTGGGTTTGCATTAATTAAAGCAGGTGCCATTTTTATCTATCTGCAAATTTTGGGTCAATTAATAAATAAATTAGGGTTTTGAAGAACAAAAAAAAAAGGGAATAAACTGTTTACCTTGGTATTCAGATGAGGAACAGATGATGTCTCGTATGTTAATTATATACAGTACTACTGTATAACATTAGGGGATTAAAACGACGTAGTTTTGCATTGGGCTCTCTCTTTGCCTTCCTGGGTTAATCAGTTCCGGGCCTTCTAGCCCATACTTTGCTTCTTCTTTTCTTTGAACGATTTTTTTTTTCTTTCATTTCCAATTTTTATCATTTTCATGAATCTTCCAAAGCAATTCAGTGAGTCAACAAACCCACGCATGAAAAAAAAAAAACTTCTATCACATCCCGATCTCTAAAAGGTTTTGATAAGAGTTTATTCAGGAACTTCAACTTTAAGACGTAAGTTCTTTTGCTATTAGTAAAAACTAAAATTCACAGTTTTTTCAAGATGTTTGAAGCAAAACAACCCTATAGTCAAACATTATCCCCAAACACTAAGGTTGAAAATGTATTAGTGAAATACTCACTCCCTTGCATACATTTTTTTTTGTTCTTTTTAATTAAAATCACACACTGCTGCAAGAATGTTAGATTTTCAAATGGGGAGTTTCAAATACTATCGCGGTGGCGGTCAAGTTTTGTTGACGTGGAGTATCCGATGTGAACCCAAAGGTCGAGTTGCTTTGTGGTTATCATAGGAAGGATAAAATACTACTCTTTTTGGACATTATATATATACTCAATTGCCGTAAGAAACGGCGTCGTTTACCAGGTTAATTCTGGCCTAATATTTGTCAGTTTATTTTCTTATATTCGACTTTCACACACTCACACAGCGCAAGACATACACACTTCCCAGACTCTTCCAGAACACACCCTCAAAATCAGACCTTAACACACAATCAAAGCACAAACAATCATGATCGGGTTGTTACGTGTTGATTCTTTATGGTTTGAGATTTAGCAGCAATTTTGACTTTTGGATTTCTTTTCAACCGAAAGATTGATTTAGCCAACCACCACAACGGAACCATACTACCGAAACCCACTACTATCTTCTAAGGATTGTTTACGTATTTTTTTGATTTTTTTAGATTTCGTTGAAAGCGTGTGTCAATTGAGCGGTTTAGATGGGTTATTGGAATAAAGGGTTTTGGTACCCTAAATTTTGTTAATTTGATGTGATTATTTGGGTGATTCTTAATATGTATGACGTTGAATGTTCACGCTTATCTTTCGAATTGTGCAGTGATTTGAGTTAGGCGATATTTATGAGTGTGCAATTATTGTATCAGCATATCACTGGTAAAAGTTTTGTTCGTTAATAAACAATGTAACGATTTTTTTCTAATTGCATGTTACCTTACTTTTTGGAGTCCTCAAGGAAAGTGATGAAGCGAGAAATGCAATCATTCCCAAACGCCCCTAAGGTAAGTAAGTAAGCGAGAAATGCAAAGTGGCAAAAACTTTCGTGTATTCATTTCCCAATGCTTTATTTTGCAATGGTTATTTTGTATTTCCGATAAGTACACCTTTTTGCCTATGAGTGTTGGGGATACGGGCAAGAGTACATAAATAGTTAAAATTACCCAATATACTGTAAAGTCTATTTTTTATTAATTTTTTTTAGTATCTTTCTTACGTATCTAATCATACGTACTTTTAGCTTAGGTGCATAGCACCCAGTTCTCTTTGGATGGCACATAGAATACTTCAAAATATTGCATTGCTAAGTTTTTGTTTTCTTAGTTCATTAGGATGCGACCCAGAGCATGTTATGGCGTTCTTGGTTGTTGAACCGAACACTACTAGATCGATTGATTGATGGCATCCAATATTAGCAGCCACCTTTAGCTTATACATACACATGTAACATAAGCAACGCAAAAGATTACGAAACTAGTTAAAATCAATCTCATATATTTGGTCAAACACAAACATAGGCGGCGTGAAAAAACTAGAGGCCCAATGGATTAATATATTGGCCCAATATTCTGTTATTCTTATTAAAGGATTTTTTTGTTAATGGCTGTTGGTGCAGTGGAGTTTCATCGTGTCATATTGTGCGCTCTAATTAATTAATTAACATGACTTAGGTTATATTATTAATAATTAATAATACATGTTTTAACCTAAGTATTTAACTTTATTTAATTAAAAACATGATATATTTAATTAAATACTTTTAACCTATAGTTTATTTAAATTACATGTAATAATTAATAAACTATACCTTATATCATTATGACTTAGAAAAATAATCAGAAAACACTTAAGCTTATATACTTAGCTTATTTAACCAGCTTATATCTAATTATGGAAACTTTCTATTTTTAGAAACTTATTTAATTAAGGCAGCTAATCTATTTATGGAAACTTTCTATTTTTAGAAACTTATCTATTTTAAGCAGTAATTCTATTTTTGGAAACTTTCTATTTTTGGAAACTTTCTACTTTTGGAAACTTTCTATTTTTGGGAACTTTCTATTTTTGGTAACTTTCTATTTTTGGAAACTTTCTATTTTATGAAACCTGCTATTTTTAGAAAGTTACTTATTATTACACAGTAAGTATAATAATACATGAAATACAAGTAATACTTAATCAGAATAGACAGAATATAAGATAAACACAGTTTAAAGCTTAAAACAGTAAAACATGACATGAACGTATAATATAAGCTAAGACACGACATAAAACCAGTTACGTATTTAGTGATCAGATACTTATACACGTATGTATTTATGTAGCATTAGTGATACCGAAGTAGGACTCTCCTCTGTTCGTCTTCTTCGTTCACTAGACATAAGGTACGGATTCCCGTCCTTTCAGTATGGACATTATTTCCTTATTAGGATTCCCCGTATGCATCCAACTGTTTTCCCGTAGTATAAGTTTATATGTTTGATTAGCTTATGTTTAATTTAGAATACCTATAGCCATATACATGCATGACCAGTTTCACCTAGTTATGGAGGTACCATAACCATAACACTAGAGGCATTGGTGTTATGACTTCACCACGGCGGAGTGATTGCTCGTGGCGTCCCTTCAGCTTTTGGCCATTTATTATATTTATCATGTGAGGCGTATGGGTGCATCCTAGTTACATGTTTTTCAGCAGATTACTCAGTGTGAATGTGGTGTGTGCCTTGCATCCTTCACAAGGAGCTGATCCCTCCTACCCAAAACCAGTATATTAAATTAGAGGCAGTCCCTCTAATTTGCATGATGAGGTCACCCCTCCAAGTATTCATGCACGGTGGATTTTCATGACCTATATTGGCTAATGGTAGAATATGTTAAACAGTTTTTATAAGATAAACATAAGGCTTTTCAAACTATAAAACCAGTTTTACCAAGACTTAACCAGGTTATTCGGGACTTAGTTTCTTCCAATGTTATATGTTATATGCTTATCCTATTCATGCTTTATTGTACATCCGTGCACTGAGCGTATTGCTCAGCCGTTTTCCTTTTCTATGTTCCCAAAATGGCAGGTACTCAGGGACGCTCGTAGACTTTAAGCGTACGTGCATATGGACTGGAAGCTTTCTAGCCTTTCTTTACTTTATGCATTATCTTTACTTTGATACTCTTGCTATGGACATTGTTTAGTCCTTTCATTTTCAGTACTTATGTTTGTGTGTGATGAGCTTTACTTTTGGACTACCGATGTTTGATTCCGGTATTTTCCTTTTATGGTCATGTAATGTTTAGACATTTATCCTTGTATGCTTTGATGACACGCCATAATTACGCGTGGCATTCCATTATCAAAATGGGGTGTTACAATTATGGTATCAGAGCCAAGGCTTCGACCTGTAGGCTCTCAAAATATGACCTATGATTAGTGGGTAGTCACTATGGTCTTCCTAGAACTGGCAGTCGTTTTCTTGCATTCATCATTTTTATGCATACATATATATGTCATTGTCGCAGGTTTATGACTAAGTAATGGTTGATACAGGACTGACCCTATTTAGTAGCATGTGTTTTATCGAAACTTTTAAATTTGGGACCGACCCATAGGCGTCCCCTCGCCATGTCTTTTATTTTGGGTGAACTGGCCATAGGCGTTCACTCTCGAGCATACAAAAGTTTTCATAAAACTGCATCATGCATTCATACATAAATTTTCTTGCATAAATTTTTTTTCTGGATTTATTGGTATAAATTTTTTTCATGTATATATATATTTTATGTTTTGATCTGTTAATCATATGTTTTATGTTATACTGTCAGATGGTTCTCACACACGAACAGGAACAACTCAATGCTGCAATCCAAGCTGCAATGCAAGCTTTGCTTCCTCAACTGAGGAACGACATCAGGGCTGAGGTTCAAGCTGCCAACAATCAGCAGCATAACCAAGCACCTCCTCCTCCTCCTCCAGTGACATTGGCAGTATGGCTGGAGAGATTCAACAAGCTCCGTCCTCGAGTTTTTGAGAAAACAGATAGCCCCAGTGATGCTGAAAGCTGGTTGGCTCACATCGAGAAGATTTTCAATGCTTTGGGTTGTGACCCCGCGTTCAAGGCGAGGTTGGCATTCTACCGTTTCGAAGGCGATGTGTTAAATTGGTGGTTAGCGTTGATGCAGTCTGAGGGAGGTGACGATTGGGTTGCTGGTTTGACATAGGCTCAGTTCAAAGATAGGGTGATGGAGCAGTTCTTTCCCAAGGCTGAGCAAGTCAAGCTCAAGAGGGAGTACCATGGGATCCGACAGAGAGCTGGGGAGAATAGCAACGAGTTTATGCAGCGCTTTCTTCGCTTAGCTGGTTTCCTTGGTGCAGCAGCAGGTACTCCTGAAGAGCAGGCACACCACTTTAGGTGGGATCTTCGCACATCGGTCGCAAACAATCTGGTGTGTGCTACGTTCACTACTGTAGCACAAGTGGCCGATGCAGGACGTAAGCTGGAAATGCTGCAGGAGAGAGATGAGTTCGGGGAAGCTGAGAGACCCGACAAGAGGTAAACATTCGTATTCGAGCGGTGACCAATCCGTTTTTTTTCATATATGTCAATTATTCATCTCTTTAAACTGTATCTTCCAGGCAGAAAACTGGGGACCGGTCTCAGCCGGCTACTCAGCAGCAGCCTCATCAGCCCAAGGGAAACGGTGAGACTAACGACCGTTCTGCTACGGATAGGCGTGGCGGTAATGATAATTACCGTAACAACGCCGGACACTCCAACGACAGCAGGTCCTAATACTTACACATTTTCTTATGATTTCATGTTATAACTCATATTCTGACACTTTAACAAAACTTCTACCAGGAACCATGGAAACGGTAGGGACAAGAACCAGAGAGGTTCACAGCCTAGCCGTCCAGCTATCACTGGTATTCAATCTTACGATTATCCGCATTGTCCTTTGTCCCTATTATCATGTCTTATGTAAAATGTTTTATCAGTTTCTCAGCCAGCCAGAGCACCTGCTGGAGGATATACTCATCCTCTTTGCTCTACTTGCCACCGTAGACACCCAAGGCCATGCCGTCGTAACACTGACGCATGCTTCAAGTGTGGTCTTCCTGGCCATATCATGAAGGATTGCCGTAAGGGCGAGATGGAGGGCACATCGGGACATGCTGATTCCAAGCCGCCTCCTACCACTGGGCGTGTCTACACGACATCTCGAGACCAGACCAACAAGTCTACAGGTACCATCACTAGAATCTTGTATATGTATGGTCAAGCTGCGTGTGTTCTTTTCGATACGGGTACTACTCACTTTGTCATTTCTACTGCTTATGCCAAGAACATTAGGATGTTCCCCATGCCACTAGAGAATAGACTTACTATTTCCACGCCTCTGAGGGACTCTGTATTAATCACCCATGTATACAAGAGTCTTCCCCTAGAATTTGACGATAAGGTTCGTCCTGTTGACGCACTTCCGCTGGACATGAATGACTTCGACATGATTTTGGGCATGGATTGGTTATCCAAGCATCATGCTACCATAGACTGCCATTCATATCGAGTTATCTTCGGTGTTGTTAATGCACCAGAGTACATTCATAACGGGTTCGTACCCGGACGGTCTGTACAAATCATATCTATCCTTCAAGCGCGTGCACTACTGTTACATGGCTGCGAGGGTTATCTAGCTACGGTTCACGACATGGATGCTGAATCTCCATCAATTCAGGATCAACCAATAGTGTCGAAATTCCAAGATGTATTTCCAGCAGAACTTCCGGGCATACCACCTGCACGAGAAGTGGAATTCAATATCGAGCTTATTCTAGGAGCTGAACCAATCTCCAAGGCTCCTTATCGCATGGCTCCCATAGAGCTGAAGGAGCTGAAGGATCAACTGCAAGAACTTCTTGAACGAGGTTTCATTCGACCGAGCGCATCTCCATGGGGCGCATCGGTTCTATTTGTTAAGAAGAAGGACGGCAGTATGCGTCTTTGCATAGACTATCACGAGCTCAACAAGATTACTATCTGGAATAGGTATCCACTGTCGCGTATAGACGACCTGTTTGACCAACTCCAAGGGGCCAAACACTTCTCTAAGATTGATCTTAGGTCAGGCTATCATCAGCTATGGGTCAAGGAGCAGGATATCGCCAAAACTGCTTTTCGTACCCGCTATGGCCACTACGAGTTTATAGTTATGCCGTTCGGACTGGCAAATGCTCCAGCAGTGTTCATGGACTTGATGAACAGAATCTTCCATGAATTTCTGGACAAGTTCGTCATTGTCTTCATCGATGACATCCTGGTTTTCTCAAAGTCCTAGGAGGAACACGAAGACCATCTTCGTACAGTACTACAGATTCTTCGCCAGAAGCAGTTGTATGCTAAATTCTCCAAATGTGAGTTCTGGTTAGACAAGGTGGCATTCCTAGGTCACATTGTATCAGCAGAAGGAATCAATATGGATCCAGCGAAGGTTGAGGCCATTACTAAGTGGCTGAGGCCGACATCAGCGACGGAAGTCCGTAGTTTCTTAGGCTTAGCTGGCTATTACCGTAGGTTCGTGGAGAACTTTTCCCGCTTAGCACTACCATTGACCAAACTGATGCGGAAAGGGGAGAAATTCGTCTGGACTGAAGAACGAGAGAAGAGCTTTGAAGACCTGAAGCAGAAGCTAGTATCTGCACCTATTCTTACTCTCCCATCTGGTACGGGTGGATTTCAAATCTACAGTGATGCATCGGGGAAGGGACTTGGTTGTGTTCTCATGCAACATGGGAAAGTGATCGCGTACGCTTCACGGCAGCTTAAGCCTTATGAAGAAAATTACCCCACGCATGACTTGGAACTTGCTGCAGTCGTGTTTGCATTGAAGATATGGAGGCACTACTTATATGGAGAATCATGTGACATTTTCACGGACCACAAGAGCTTGAAGTATATCTTCACTCAACGTGAATTGAACATGAGGCAGAGGAGATGGTTAGAGCTGTTGAAGGATTATGACATTAATCTACAGTATCATCCCGGAAAGGCAAATGTAGTAGCAGATGCTCTTAGCAGGAAGTCCGGAATGATCAACGACATTAAAATTGAAGAGGAAATCATAAGAGACTTGGAGCGACTAGACATCGAGATCATGGTACGTGGACAGCACGGTTACTGGGCTAATCTTAGAGTAGAACCCGAGTTACTCTCTAAGATCAAGGAAGCTTAGAGAGATGATGGAGAAATCTGGGCGATAGTACATAATTTGGAGAAACAGACGGAATTCAGAGTAGATGCAGATGGTATCGTATGGCAGGGCACAAGACTTTGTGTTCCTGATGACCAAGAACTCCGGGAAGCCTTGTTAGCTGAAGCTCGTAGCTCCCCATTCTCTATACATCCTGGTTCGACTAAGATGTACCACGACATCAAGCAATATTTTTGTTGGAGTGGTATGAAACAGTATGTGGCCACTTACGTCTCCAAATGTCTTACCTGCCAGCAGGTTAAGATCGAGCATCGGCGATCTGGCGGTCTCCTTCAACCGTTAGATATTCCAGAGTGGAAGTGGGACAAAATCACCATGGATTTTGTTACTGGTCTTCCGCCTACCAAGAGGAAGCACGATGCAATTTGGGTTATCGTAGATCGACTTACCAAATCAGCTCATTTCTTACCGATCCGCAAGGAAGATCCGGTAAGTAAACTCGCCGATACGTACAGAAGAGAGATCATGAGACTACACGGTGCCCCATCCAGCATCGTCTCAGACAGAGATCCTCGTTTCACTTCACGATTTTGGAAGAGTCTGCAGAAAGCTTGGGGTACACAACTTAAGCTTAGCACGGCTTTTCATCCTCAAACGGATGGACAGTCGGAGCGAACAATTCAGACATTGGAAGACATGCTGAGGTCATGTGCGTTGGAATGGACGGCTGATTGGGACGATTACATCTGTTTGGTGGAGTTTGCATACAACAACAGTTGGCACGCAAGTATCAAGTGTGCTCCTTTCGAGATGTTGTATGGCAGAAAGTGTCGCGCCCCAATCTGCTAAGATCAGGTTGGCGAGCGAACACTTGAAGGACCAGAAATCATAGAGATGACCAATGAAAAGATCGCAGTAGCTAAGCAGAAACTTCAGGAAGCACGGTCACGTCAGAAGAGTTACGCCGATAAGCATCGTAGGGACATACATTTTAATGTAGGAGATCACGTCTTCCTTAAGGTTTCGCCGGCACGTGGTGTTAGACGCTTCGGGATTAAAGGGAAGCTCAGTCCTCGTTTCATCGGACCGTTTGATATCATTGAACGAGTCGGTGAAGTATCTTACCGGTTAGCGTTACCTCCGCAACTTTCGCATGTATACAATGTGTTTCATGTGTCCTTACTCAGAGGGTACCAGTATCATCCCCTTCACATGGTTCAGTATCCACTGGAACAGATACGTGAAGATCTCACTTTCATAGAAGAACCCGAACGAGTTCTTGACAGACAAGAACGAGTTATGAGAAGGAAGACGATTCCATTCGTCAAAATCCTTTGGAGGGATCATACCGAGCGGGAAGCCACTTGGGAAACAAAGGAGTCTATCCGGGCTTCTTACCCTCATTTTATATTTTGAATTCGGGTATGTTCTTCTTTTCCAGTTTACTTTATCTATAATTCGGGGACGAAATGTTCTTTTTAGGGGGGAAGAGTTGTAAAACCCGCATGCTTTTACCATGAATAGTGCCCTTAAGATCGTACGTACTAGATTAAATCTTTCCTTTTATAGTATGATTACGTTCACGTGTTAGAATTTTACGTATTACGTACGTGTTAAAACACGATAAGTATTTATTACGTACGAACACACAATAATTATTTAAGCAATAATTAATCACGAACATGCGATCATGAAATCATGAACGTAATTAAATCACGAGCTAATATTAATTACGTATATATATTTAGTACGAACACGAATAAATATATTAAGTCACGGTTAATATTTAACGAGAACACATAAAACACAAACACGACTAACACGAGCGAACACTTAAATGATTAGACACGGAAAACGGTACAGGTACCCCATGTGGGCCCCCCTACCCGCGGCTACATCAAGGAGATGGGCCAAGCCCATCAAAATTTTACTAAGAAGGGGTTAACGTAAATTTTGCTAGTCATTTTCACTTTATAATAAACTAAATCAAAAACCTAAAAAAGTTTTTCTCCTTCTCCTTCTTGCTCTCTCTTGGCCGCCGCACATAAACACACCAAAGGGGGGTGTTTGTTTGATTTTGATCTTGATTTTGGTGCAAGTGTTCGTGTGTGCTCATCCTCGTTAGATCCACGTATTCGGTATACCTTTTTAATCCTTTTTCTTTTTGTTTTGATTTAATAAAATTAAATAAGAACATGATGTTTTTAAAAACCTAATTAAAAACATAAACTAAACATGTAAATGGTTATGGGGTAAATCAAAAAGGAGGATTTAGGGGTGTTTTGTTTGGCCGGCGCCTAAACCGAACCCTAAGGGGGTCTCGGTTTGGCTTATAGACCACCACCGAGACCACAAGGTCTCGGTTTGGTGGTGTGGGTCCCACGGCAGCAGCAAACAAGGGGGAACCCCGAAGTGGTTCGGGGTATGGAGTTGATTACGGGTCCGGTTCATGGTTTCTAGTCACGATCAGGTTCATGGTTTATGTCAAGGTTATGTTTTAATAAATCATATGTTATAAATTAAATTAATAAATATGACATGATTAATTTAATAAACATGACTTAGGTTATAATTTAATTATTAGATCATGAAATTTTAACCTAAGTATTTATATTTTTCTAGATTTTATAATTAATTAATTAAATAAACCATGGCTATAGTTAATTAATTAACATGACTTAGGTTATATTATTAATAATTAATAATACATGTTTTAACCTAAGTATTTAACTTTATTTAATTAAAAACATGATATATTTAATTAAATACTTTTAACCTATAGTTTATTTAAATTACATGTAATAATTAATAAACTATACCTTATATCATTATGACTTAGAAAAATAATCAGAAAACACTTAAGCTTATATACTTAGCTTATTTAACCAGCTTATATCTAATTATGAAAACTTTCTATTTTTAGAAACTTATTTAATTAAGGCAGCTAATCTATTTATGGAAACTTTCTATTTTTAGAAACTTATCTATTTTAAGCAGTAATTCTATTTTTGGAAACTTTCTATTTTTGGAAACTTTTTATTTTTGGAAACTTTCTGTTTTTGGGAACTTTCTATTTTTGGTAACTTTCTATTTTTGGAAACTTTCTATTTTAGGAAACCTGCTATTTTTAGAAAGTTACTTATTATTACACAATAAGTAAAATAATACATGAAATACAAGTAATACTTAATCGAAATAGACAGAATATAAGATAAACACAGTTTAAAGCTTAAAACAGTAAAACATGACATAAACGTATAAAATAAGGTAAGACACGACATAAAACCAGTTACGTATTTAGTGATCAGATACTTATACACGTATGTATTTATGTAGCATTAGTGATACCGAAGTAGGACTCTCCTCTGTTCGTCTTCTTCGTTCACTAGACATAAGGTACGGATTCCCGTCCTTTCAATATGGACATTCTTTCCTTATTAGGATTCCCCGTATGCAACCAACTGTTTTCCCGTAGTATAAGTTTATATGTTTGATTAGCTTATGTTTATTTTAGAATACCTATAGCCATATACATGCATGACCAGTTTCACCTAGTTTTGGAGGTACCATAACCATAACACTAGAGGCACTAGTGTTATGACTTCACCACGGCGGAGTGATTGCTCGTGGCGTCCCTTCAGCTTTTGGCCATTTATTATATTTATCATGTGGGGCGTATGGGTGCATCCTAGTTACATGTTTTTCAGCAGATTCCTCAGTGTGAATGTGGTGTGTGCCTTGCATCCTTCACAAGGAGCTGATTCCTCCTACCCAAAACCAGTATATTAAATTAGAGGCAGCCCCTCTAATTTGCATGATGAGGTCACCCCTCCAAGTATTCATGCACGGTGGATTTTCATGACCTATATTGGCTAATGGTAGAATATGTTAAACAGTTTTTATAAGATAAACATAAGGCTTTTTAAACTATAAAACCAGTTTTACCAAGACTTAACCAGGTTATTCGGGACTTAGTTTCTTCCGCTGTTATATGTTATATACTTATCCTATTCATGCTTTATTGTACATCCGTGCACTGAGCGTATTGCTCAGCCGTTTTCCTTTTCCATGTTCCCAAAACGACAGGTACTCAGGGATGCTCGTAGACTTTAAGCGTACGTGCATATGGACTGGAAGCTTTCTAGCCTTTCTTTACTTTATGCATTATCTTTACTTTGATACTCTTGCTATGGACATTGTTTAGTCCTTTCATTTTCAGTACTTATGTTTGTGTGTGATGAGCTTTACTTTTGGACTACCGATGTTTGATTCCGGTATTTTCCTTTTATGGTCATGTAATGTTTAGACATTTATCCTTGTATGCTTTGATGACACGCCATAATTATGCGTGACATTCCATTATCAAAATAGGGTGTTACATCTCCTGAACTTAATGGGTCCAAATTCCCCATATCTTAAAAAGACTTGCAGTCTTATAGAACTATATGAATAAGACTTTTGGACAGCATATGTATGCATCGAATTGGATAGAATAGTAATTGTAATGATTAATATATACAGACCATGTATAAGGATAAATAAAATTTAGATTGTAAGGCTTGTGCGCAGATCAAGTAACAAAAACATTAGATGACACTTTTTATATATGCTCTAGAACACATAAGACTTGCAATTCATGTGGGACATTAACATTCATAAAGTATTCATGATGCACTTAAATTAGAGGAGTGATTTTTTAAATTTATACAAATAGTAGATGACTGATTACATAAATCATGCACATTTTGTATAAAATAGGAATGAATGATGAATTTATAATCTGGTTAGATCTCAACAATGTAGTTTATATGTTTATCATATTGCCAATACAAAATGAGTTAGTTTAAACCTCATGTGGGATCACGTCAGAAACTTCCAACAAAGCACAAGTGACATGTGCCTTTTCTCGACATGAAACCCCCTGGATTAAGTCCGCTTCACTACAATCTGCTTGAGCTTCTGAAAATATTTGTAACACAACAGGTAAATAACCGCCACCTGTAAAGAGTGTCTTCTAATGTGGCATTGGCTCCAGCCTCCGGACATTAAAGTTTGCCCATCGCCATGCTTTTTATCTGAGGCTGCAATAGGAACTTTTCAATCTTATCAGTCGTGTGAAAAGGAACCTTGGAAACATCAATGGGAGTGATACAGTCAAATAAAACTTCATAGTACGAAGGCCGTTAAGAAGATAGAGCCAATGATAGATTTGTCTTTTCACACCCGCGATCAAGTGACACCACCATCCTTGGTGATAGTTGTTTATTTCATTTTTAGGTGACGGAATTGAAGATATATGAGTCAAAAATTTTTTTGTCTCTTGAGTAGATACTCAAGACTCTATCAAAAGCAAGTGGCTTATGAATAACCGATTGTGGAAACTGAGGGGTGGAAGTCAGGGGAGAGGCATTATGGTCAAATTGGATGTTATGCACATCATTGGATATCTACAACACCTGAAAACCGTCATGGGAATCAAATAACCACCGTTACCAATCATTTTATGTTCCCTTTTCAGAATTAGATTAACCATCCACTTCTTAACAAAAGATTTTTTTTGACCCATTTGGAATAATACATAACCACTACAAACGTTTATCATATCAAAGAATACAATGATGTTTAATTTCCTTTGTCTTTCTCCCTCTTTTTTGACCAAAGATTCCCACTTTATCCTAAATAAGTCTTTTAAAAAACAAATGTGTAGTGCCAGCTTGTGATAAACCTCAAGATCTAACATTAGCTATAGAAACTATTGTATTAACACTAATGAAAACGAAAACCAAAATGACGCATATAAACCACTAAAACGAACCTCAATTACCAATACACATTAGTTATAGTCTCTATCACTGGTTCCACACTCAGTTACTATTACACTATCCATTTGTACCATTTGTACCATTTGTCTATGGTAACACTAACTTCATCAAAGATGATGGCATGGTGAATGATATTGATGTTTAACATATTAAAGCTAAACTCATTGCAACTCTTCACCTAAAGTTTGCTTGACTTTAGGTTGAAAGGCCCTATTCAGTTTAAGCAATACTCATAAATAACCGCTTAAATTTATATCCCATGCTCCAAATACATGTAATCACAGTTGACATTCAAAAATTATATTTGTGAGAAGTGATGTCGCCAGTATGAGATTCACCTCCTATATATTTAGTCATTTTGCTATTTTAAGTGTATGAACCTCCTAAATATACATTCATTTCTTGCTTAAATTATTGGCCCTAAAAGCCGAAAATGGCCTTATTTGCTATTGGTATAGCGAGTAAGCTCATTATGGAGCTTATGACCTTATTAAAATGAGACTTGAGGTAATTAGCTCTAAATAGTGGCCTTATTGGCTTTCCAAAAAGAAATAAGGCCATACGCAAGGTAAAGAAGCTAACCCCAACACCCCGTTAGTCCATAACCATAGGTTGATAAGCTCAGACATAATGAAAAAGGAGCTTACTAGAGTTCAAAACATAGCCCAACAAAAAAGCATATTGGAAAGATCGATAAGCCATTAGAACTGGGATTGTTTATTGGTTGTTGCCAATCTCAATAAGCTAATAAAATATAAGCTAAATCCCAAAAAAACACAAGAAACAAACTTACTTAGTTGATTTCTCAATAGCTCACTGATTATTATAGTTACCTAACAATTAAGGAGCAAAATAATCTGGTTCAAATTATCAATAGTTGTTGTTTATTTTTTGGTGTATGCTTATTTTATAGCACTTCCTAAATAAGAAACACTGCAGATGCTCACAAATAAGTATTGATTTAAGCATAATAATTTTTCATCTAATTTTATATTTACGCGTTTGACGCGTTACAAATAGAACATAATGGCATAACCTGAATGTATTTAAATATTTCAAATAAGACATACCTAAAGAAAGGGAAGAATACATATCTTTAATACGATTTAAACTTTGTGATTCGCTTGATGCACCATCTGGCTCAGACATGCTTGCGTTGCATATGTCACTCGAACATGGAGTTACGCCATAGGCACATGTTCGTATACATTATCGACATGCCATATTGTATGAGAGACAACAATCGTTTCAAAATTATGTTATTAGACTCATGGTGTGGGATCCCATAAAACGGTCAAAATTCCTAGGAAGTTATTTCAGCTGAACTGTATCATGTAAGACTTTTTTTAACTGAAAAACACTTGCATACAGTTTCGTATGTTGAGTCCCTTTCGATCCAGATTAAAGCTGAAGTTCAACTGAAAACTATATAATTTTTTACAACAAACGAGTCGTTATTTCTGATCATTATGAGAGAATAAGACATTGCAACAAACTTATTAACTTAGTTTATATATATACACATAGTGAATCAGACAAAAATTAGATATCAGTCAACTAAAATAAAGGTTAAACTTAAAAGTTTCAGATATACCTTTGATTAGATGATCATCCTTACTAAGTTTCCTAGTGGCTTTATCACGTCCTTTCTTTGTTTCCTCAAAGTATTTAAGAATCCGGCTTCCATCCATCATTTCTTTTAGCTGGTGTAAGACGACGTAAGATCATATTCAGTATGTATTACAAAATTAAAACATCAGTTGTTGTTTTCACATCATTTTTTCATTTTCTTTCTTCTCAAAAAACTTGTTGTGCTTTTGTAATGTTTGTACATACCATAGATGAGATTAATCCAGAGCTCCACAGGTCAGGTCAGATCTTTTTCATCTTTGCAATGCGGTTAGGTATCAATAATATTTAGCATTTAGTCCCTACATGATATTGTTCAGCTGTTAATATTTTCTACTTAGAGGCTTACAACAACTGTCAGTATTTTCTCAAATGCTGTGAAATTCGTCTTTTTGTACAATACTTCCTTTTCAATATTGTAAGATTTGTGACTATTTCTTCTCCCAGAGATTTTACTTGACTCGGGCTATTGATTTCCTTCGCCTTTTAACTTGTCAAGGAAGATGGGAAAGATTCTCGCAAGAGGTCATAGTAGAGTCCCGAAGTATACTCTTTGAAACCCATACTATATTTCTCTCTTACTAATCTATGAAATTAATTTGGAGAAAATTTGTTAAAACTGAAAAGTAGGCATAACGGTTGAGTTGGTTTAAATTAAAATTGTTAACACATTTGTTATATATGCATATCGAAGCTCTTTCGAGTGTCTAACCTGGCCCATCTTAATCTGCACTAAAAAATAACGTACTTGTGCTAACCCGTATCTAGAGTGGCCATTTTGTCGCTCTAGTTTTTCCATGTGGTGTTTAGTTGTGTAAAGGATATTCTAATACTAAATACCCATGCGTTTCAATAGTAAAACCAATTACGTATAAAACATTTCATAAGAATGTTTTTTGGCACTCGTTTTAGATCCTTGATGTTGGAGTAGCTATACAGAAAAAATACGTAAATTGAATGGTAACATAGTCAAATATTACACACAATTGAAATATGATACACGAAAAAGACGAAACACTACACAAAAAAGAAACGGAATTAACACGCTACCATAAATATAAAAAGCTCCAAGTAATTTCCCCTTTTAACTTCTTTTAGGAAATCATAGTTATAGGTTTATGTTTTTTCTATAAATTGATTTGGGTTTCTATATTTAGTACATAACTATTTTTATAAACTGTCTAGTGTGGATCCAAAATGGTGGCTACAATGTTGATCACAGAGTTTTTTAGTCCATTTCTACATTTGAGAGAGCGTCTCAAAGAGCTTAGTTATACAGATTAATTACTAATTAGTATATAATGAAATGAACATAAAGTGTTTGTAAATCAACCTAGCACCGCCAATATCGACCCGATTGACACGTTACGCAACATCCTATTCCATCCATCTAGCCCCCTGATACTCGAAATAAAATTGCATACTAAAGAATCACTCACAGTGTCAAGGATGCAATGAGATCAGTAATGGTGAAACTTAAGCCTCCATTATACTTGGTGAGATCCTCAGTTTCAGTATCAAAGGAAATGTCAGCCTCAAGTGCGACTGTGCTGTTCCCAGCCACAGTAGAAAAGTTGAGTACAGGCTTAGCAATCAAATCAATGTTGGCACTGATTCGTGCATTCTCGTGCACATATTAAACTTCAGCCTACAAAAAAACTTCCTTAAAACTAACAGACATGTCTCAACCTAACAACAATGTTATAGGCATACGCTAGTTACCTTGCCAGATTTCTGATCAGGAACAACAAAGCTAAAGATTGTCTTCAGACCAGGTGCTATCTAATGACATATGTAAAATCTATATACTTACCTGCATCTAAAATAACATGTTCCAACTTTGCATTCCTCTTACCTTTACGGCTGCGGTGTAGGTCGACGTTATTCTAGTAGGAATCAACAGTCGGTGCACTTGTCCTTTGTGGGCTGCTGTTTCATGTTTTTTTTCTCG
Organism: Glebionis coronaria; assembly: GCA_025667525.1. NCBI lineage: Eukaryota > Viridiplantae > Streptophyta > Magnoliopsida > Asterales > Asteraceae > Glebionis > Glebionis coronaria. The sequence continues at coordinate 48,216,510 of CM046874.1, read as the reverse complement.
ACTCGTCTCCTGTAAAACCCACAAATTAAGACCACACCCTGTATTGAAAATAAAAAATAGATACAAAGACATCAAGTAATTTAAAGAATTTAGGTGTCAGCATATACGGTTCACGTGCCGAGAACTGTTTCTGAGATAGTAAGTCCTCCACATGCCTGTGATGAAACTATAATGTAAATAGTTATTTCATAAAAAAATTACCAACGGTTTGTAGTTAATATAGTGTGTGTGCGCTTTTCTTTGTCTATAGGTTTTCTCACTGAAGTGTGGATGCCGACATGTGACGGCACAAGAAACCTTAACATCAGTCAAAGGTGGATCAACGTGATTTTCGATCTCTTAATACTATTAACCTGCTTATTAACGGCGTGTTTGGCAGAAATAGTTTGAAGAGGTTATTTGTTTATATAAAAAAAACTTATTAGCTTATGTGGGATCGAAAAGAAATGCAGGCAATCGCGTTGATCAGTTCATTTTTTTATTTCAAAAGGCCGAGTATTTTCCGAAGAATCAGTAAGCTAACCTTGCATTCTAAAAACAGAACACCAAATTTCTTAAAAACACGGGTTCAATTTCCATTAAGGGGTGTTTGTTTCGGCTTTTATAGCCTGCTTATAACTGATTTGATTTTTTCTTATATAAGCCAAAAAGTTTCTAAAGAAGGCATAAAAAGTGAGCTAATGAAACATACACCCAAAGCAAATACGCCATAAGCTGCCTATAGATGAACACACCCTATGTAACAATGTTACCTTGATGAAATCACGATTGCAAATAACATAGTTTAGCACGTGTCATAGTAAAAACTATAGCAGTGAATTCTAAGCAGAAAGGAAAACAAAGATATCATCACAAAAAAGAAGGGTATACTCGTCATGGCTGCAAATTTAGTAATTGCCTCGCCAAGATGCGGATAACCTCCTACTAAGTGCATATGGGTCGATTGATGAACGTTCGAGTGTTTGCGGATGTATTATTCAACACTCACTATTTACCCGAGATAATAGTTGTCACCCCAATCATAAAAGCAGTACCCTTCTATCTAAACACTCGAACTAATTATCTACTATGTTGAAACAAAATTATCACTTAAGCGGTCTAAAAGCAAATGGTATTTGTGTCAATATTTTGTGAACGACAAAAAACACCTGTATGCATCGAATTAAAAAAACATGCCCAGTTGTATAACAATAACACATTTAACATCTTTTCTAGATCAAAACATATGACGTAAGCTTATTTTTCAAATAAGCGAATCGGGAAGCTTAATCTAAAACACCTTGAAACTAAACATAAAATTTTTAACCGACTCGTTACCCTACCTGCACAACCTACCCATTTTTCCATAATTAAGCTCTTAAGAATACAATTAAGCTCATCCACAGCATTTAGAACACATTTAACATCTTTTCTGCTCTTTTAATTGAAAATCTTAGTCACCAAAAACACACAAATCCAAATCTCAACAAAACCCTAATATAAAAAAGAGTAACATCTAAAATTTTTAACAAATTATGAAGATCTAAGTAAAGTTTCACGAATTTATTTTACGCAACGACAAACAATATAAGCAATAAACCCCTAAATTAAAACCGCCATAAAAACATACCTTCAACTCCTAATGCTCTCCTAATGAGACGATGCAAATTCCTTCATTGTAAACTATATTATCGATACTCACACCCCACCCATGATCTGCAAGTATATTGTATTTTATGTTAAATACCTACAACAAATTCATATGCGACAAATTCTACAATTTATAAAAAAACACAAAAACTGTGGTACTTACAATGTAATGAGCGTTACATGCAATGGTGAAGCACAATGAATCTGGAATAAGCTAGTATTCTGCTGAGACTTTACTCCTATCTTACGCAAGGTCACATCTTGTTGCAACTTCTGAATATGGACAAAAAATAACAAAATAAATACTTTCTCATGTGTGATGTTTCACGACAACTGCTTACTGAATATCATGCCACCACTTTTTGAACGCATTCTAATTATGATCATTCAGTCTTAAAAAGTATATAACCATTTCAAAACGCACATTCCAAGGAAAATGAAGAAAAATGTTTAAAATTCGTACTTTATCCAATAAAGAAGATAAATTCTCACAGTGGGTTTGATATCCTAGAAAGAACACTTCAGTGTGACCATATAAAACTTATATCACCATTGCAAATAATACCTGCAATATCAAATACGATGATTACCATTATCGAATACCATGTACCAAAACACGAATGAAATCAATGTAATTAAGATCTAAAATCAAGTATTAAACATTTAAAGCGGGTGATTACCAATGAAGATAATGAACTTGCGTTCAGTTTTTTAGGATATGATTCCAATAAAAATTTTAGCTAGCTTCAAGCACATTTCATCAAACACGTGGTGTGCATAGTATACCCTTATTAATTCGTTTCCAATCCAACTCAAAACTTTATCACAATTTCCAAATGAAACATATGCATACCGGATGTTAAATAAAACACCGTGAAACCTTTATTTTTAAAAGGATGTTGACACCATCCCTACCATTTTAAATCCGAATATGGAAGTCTTACAAAGAAATAAAAGTCCACTTTTGAAAAGTAACCAGTCATACCTTTTTTAGATCATATTCATCTCTGTATTGATGGCTGGTTATGATTTATGATTGAGAGCAACTAGAGATGTTTAGGTCGTGAGTTTTACAAAGAGGGTTTATGTATCATTCCTTTAATTGATAGTTTAATTCAAGTTATAGTATGAAATTACCATGTTAATTTTTTTTTACAGATTATGCTATATAACTGATTTATTTAAGAATAATTAAAACATGCCTAAACAAATTACATTTACAAAAAATATATATTAGATTAACATACTTGTTAAAAACATGGTTGATAGGTCATTTTTACCGGATTTGATTTTCCCCATTTATTTCATCTTGCATTGCACCGTCGTCCCATCTATGTGTTTTTCCACAAATTGCTCCACCTCCGACCCATAGATTGTGGTAAGTAATATTTACATATTAGATCCCTGGTTTAATACTTGTGTTAAATAATAGCCAGTGAAAATTGTGTATCTTTTTAAATTTTCAATTATTAAGATTCTTACTAAAATTAGCCAAAACACTATGTAAACTTACTAAGTTAGACATCTTCAAAATTCAGCATTCTTTTTTCAAGGGGTATTTAATACGAGGTTTTTAGCCAAGTATAAAATAATTTAGTTCCAAGTCTTTTCGAATTGATTATTGGTAGAAAATGCGACTCAGTTGTCTTTTGGTGGGAAACAAAGATTTGTCGTTGTAGTGTAATTAAAATGCAAAACGTTAACGTAAATGACGGTTAATTAAAACTAAACTAATTAAAATGTAAATGTGCAAAATTTAAAACTTTGAAAAGTAAATTGAGTAAATGACTTAAAATTAAAGCATGACAAAAATTAAATTTGGACAAAGTATTAAAATGTAACTTAAAAACAAAACAAAGTAAAATATAATTCCAACCCATACCTATCAGAATGTCTGATCGGAATGTTGACACCATGCCCATTGGAATCCAGATCGCAAAGGCCTGTCGGAATGTGTCTATCGGAATAATTAAAAATGCAACCTATCAGAATGTATAAAACTAGTCCTATCGGAATGTAAGGCAAGACAATCTATCGGAATACTAATCGTAATAAGCTGTCGGAATAACACTCAGATCAGAATGATGCTAATAAAAATTTGGCAGAGTTTGGACTTAGAAAACCTCAAGAGCCGTCGGAATATGCGATCGCAATGAGCGATCGCAATCCCAGATCGGAATGAGGGGTTGATACAAGTGATCGCAATGTCAAATCGGAAAGAACCGTCGGAATGTTAAACCCTTGTTCCAATTCTGTCACAATCAGAATGAGAGTAAGGCTGTCGCAATGTGTAAAATCCCTCCCTTTCCGATGAAGCACAATTCGTAATAAGCGAAAGCTAAATAAGCTAAAACTAATAAGCTAATATCAAAAACTTAAATGAAATGGAAATAAGACGAAACAAAAAGCTACAAAGTTAGAACCTTTCGAAACATAAAAGACGAAAACTTAATAAAATGGATTTTAAAAAGATAAAACTTTTAAGAAAAACTTGAAAACAAATAAGCTAAATACAAAATAAGCCAATAAGATTGTCAAACTTATAGCATATTTCATACGAAACTTGGATAAAAGTAAAAAGGTGAACTTTTTAATCAAATAAGCAAAGAGATTAAGCAAAACCTTGCTTAATCCGAATTTGAAATAAACCAAAAGCAAGAAAAGTAGAATGAGAAAGATAAAGAAAAGCTTGATTAAAAGTAAAGATTCAATAACAAAATAAAAAACACTTACTTGGAATTAAAGGAATTAAAGTGCAAGACAAATATTTAAAAATGACATGAAAGATCAATTTACAAGAAATGAAAATGGTGGAAAGCTATTTGTCAAGTAGCCAACCACTCCTAATGACACATTAGGAGTCTATTTATAGTGATTAGGAAAGACTAAGCATGTGTTGGTTATTCTTCTTCTTCACGTCTTTTCGTCTTCTTAATTCTTCGATTTTTTTTGACTTTGTCTCGGGATTAATAAACTCGTCTTGTAATTTCTTCATTAATTTAGACTTGAGCTCTTCGGCTTTTATTAAACTTTCGTCTTTAGACTTTTTCTTTGATAAATCTTCAGAATTGGCCTTGGACTTCCGTTCTTTTAGCACTCTTGATCTTTTGACTTCGTCTTTTGTCTTTTTCTTTGATAAAAGCCCGTGAAAGCCCGTATTTTCTTCCCTTTTCACATTTTCGTCCTAAATCACAACAAAAACACAAACCACGCATAATTCCGACATTAAAGACATAAAATACACGTTTTGGCCTGGTTATTATTGTAATTAAGTGGTAAAAGGATAAGTGTTTTCACACTTATTAAATCCCCTACACTTGACCATTGCAATGTCCTCATGCAATGCATTAATTACAAAGCAAGTTTTTTTTACATTTTCCATCATAATCAATTCACATTGGCCTTTATTAAAAAGACAGAAAATTCTAAAACATTCAAAGGAAGGAAATAAGTAAAGAAATCAAAGACATACCTTAGGGTTTTGGAAATGTCATGAATGATTATCATCCTCAAGTTTCACGTTCCCCATACCAAGCTTAAAAACAAGATCATTGTTATTATAAGTTAGCAAACTAACACGAACTCATGTGGGCCAATTATTTACTTAGACTCCCTTATTCCTAGGTGTATCTCTTATATTTTATTATTGTCTTGAATGATCGCGAGGATGCATTGTTGACTTATTTCGATAATTATTTAGGCTAAAAATAAAGTGGGACGATTTAATCAATAGTTAGCTAAAGGACAAAATATTTTAAAACTGCTTCTCGGGACCTCATAAAGTTCATATCTTGGCATAATTCGCTTCACGATTTGAGACCTTTTTCGGACCGATATTTGGCATTGAATTCATACTTCAAATCTTGAGAGACGTTCATGAAATAATGGTCTTCTCTTCATACTAGGAATTTCTTCACTTGAACTTTTTGAGAGATTCTTCATATTTGGACCACGACTTCTTCATTTTTCTCCAATCTTTATTTGGGATTTTGATATACAACGATCCGCCTCCTTTTAGGACTTGGATCTATTTATCCTCATACCTTGTTAGGGCCTTTTTGATAGACTTCTCCATGATCTTTTGGGGAGTTTTGCTTTTCGTTGTGTGTCTCGATCCTTCATATTGATTTTCGATAAATGATTCTTCACATCACTTTTGGATCTTTAGCAACAAAATGTAGCCCTCATGCCTTATTAGGGCCTTTTCGGACTCGCCAATCTTCGCATCCCGCTTCAATAAGTTATGCCTTGGCTATGAACTCTAGTTAATACCGAGCAACTTTTAAACGATCTTGGGCTAGAATCTAAGTAACTTTTCAAATCGTACAACCTTATTTATTGCAGATAAATTTATTAGCAAGCGATGGGAGAATAGGCTTATAATCAACTCACATAAATTCACGAAAGAATACCAAACTTATAATTGACTCTATCATCTCTCGTTCTCCACAATTTAAAATCTCAAGGAATGAGACTCGTGGATGCTTAGCCTATTAAATCAAAGTTTTGGGTTTTCGAGTCATCTATAGGATCTTGCAAACTCTTACACTCATTCAAGTATAGAATTCGCATTTTTAAGTTCCCTTGATAAACGACTCTCTAGGATCAATTATAGGAACTTGCGAAAAGTTCTTGTTCTTAACCCGTGAGAGTTAAGACTTTCACGTTTTAAAGCTCCCTATATAAGAGCCTAGCAAAACTTAACTTAAACACGTTAAGGATACTAGCTAGAGTAAACTTAGATAAGTAAACTCGGGTTGAGTCAAAAGATTCACAACGTTTAAATATTAAAACCACTTTATTAAAATTTATTATAGCAATGAAATAAAATAACTAAAATAGAGGAAAATACAGCTATACTACTAGGCCAAAATAGATCAAAAATTTTGAAAAATGTCGAAATGTCGAAAAATCAATTTTCCGGTTAAAATGAGGACAAATACAAGGAAAAACCCACTTAACTTCGATAGAAGGCCCCCTACACTTAATATAAACATTGTCCTCAATGTTTAAGCATGTGGAAGTAACCTCCCCTACACTTAGGACATTGTGCACTTTGTTTAAATCTTGCTAAGGAAGAGAAAACTAAAGTGATTCCTATTTTAATATTGGAAAATATAAAATAGAGAATCAAAAGAGTTTAGGATAAAACCGGGAAGACGGGTACACAGAATCACGGGTTGTCAAAAGGCATCAAGAATGGAGCTTGAAAGCTCGAATCCCTGCACATGATTAGAGAGAAGATAACAAACATATACTAGGGTCTCCCCTACACTTATTATGAAAACAGAGAAAAAGGATAGATAATTGGGTTGCCTCCCAAAAAGCGCTTGTTTTTGTTAACCGAGTCGTGAGCCTGACTCGACCTTGATTAGCATAGGAAGAAGCTTGAAAAACATCCACCGGGATCAAATACACGGTTTTCGTCCATCAAATAGCACAAGCTTAAGGTGAACAAGGCAAGCCAAAGAAGAGTAGGCAAGGTTCCCTTAAGCAGTTGTTGAGCACGTTGGAAGCAAGGGTGAAGAGGTGCAAGCATATCTCCAAAAGTACCAAAGATGTTTCTTTTTATTGCATCAGATGGATACTGAGATGGCTTGAAAAGTGTAATACCGGGGTCGAACACCTTTTCCTTTAGGGGAAAATAACACTTAGGCTCAGCAGACCTTGAAGAAGATCCGATCATAAATCTCGCGATCTCATCCTCAGAAGGTGGGTATAGAGGTGTCAAGACATAAGTGCTACGGATATCGGTGTCGGCCGGCTTTTTCTCCTTTGAAGCGGGTTTCTTCATATCCAAAGTAGGATAAAGACCATAATCATCAAAGTCCAAAGGAGGAGCATCACTCTCATTTGGGAAGTATGTGTTGAGAAAAGTAGCAAAGTCTTCCTCAAATGAGTAGTCGTCCAAAGTAGGATCAAGTGTTGTTGGCGGAGGATCTTCATCATGTGAAGAATCACTCGAGAGAGTATCAGCCGCATCAAAATCATCATAAGTGGGCATGTCTGGATACTCAGAAGTAAAGTCATCATACTCATCTCCATTGGAACTAGAATCGTCATCATAAGTATCAAAGATCGATGGAGAATCATAAATTGGTGGAGGATCAGAATTGGATAGAGAATCATCCACATCATATTGGAATAGTGGATTATCATAGCAAGAATCGAATAGAGGATTGTTGTAGACGATAAAATCATCAAGCACATTAATCATATTCGCTGATTCTCTTCCATTAGATTTGGTTGTGATCTTCCCCATTTTGAACACTTGTGCATCATTCTCGACCCTTAAAATTAACTCACCTTCGGCAGAATCGACTAGAGCTTTTCAGGTTCTCAAGAATGGCCGACCAAGTATTAAAGGAATACGAGGGTCCATTTCATAACCAACAACAACAAAGTCGACCGGAAAAGTGAAGGTGCCAACTTTAATGAACACATCTTCGGCAATACCAACGGGGTAAGCGAGAGTGCGATTTGCAAGCTCAAGAGTCATCTTTGTTGGTGTAAGATCGGGTAATGATAGTGTTTTCCAAACACTTAAAGGCATCAAATTAATACTTACCCCGAGATCAGCTGGCAGTAAATTCTTCGGTTTTGTTAAAAATGCAAGGTAACACAAAACGACCGGGATCTCCAAGTTTTTCCGGCAGTTCTTTAAGAATAACTGTAGAACATTTTTCATTTAAGCGTGTGCTGACAAGCTCAACCAGCTTTTTCTTCTTATTAAGTAATTCCTTGAATGCTTTGACAAATTTCGGCATGTGGACAAGTGCTTCAACAAGGCTAATGTTGAAATTAATTTGAGAGATCATCTTCAAATAGTTCGAAACTTGAATGTCATCCTTAGTTAGCAAGTTAGGCTTGTCCAAGCGAGAAGGATAAGGAATATTTGGTTTATAGGTGGAAGGTGGGGTTGGTGAAGGGTTCTTCTTCTTGGGTACGTCAGTAAGAGGTGGAGACGGTAATGGAGAACTAATACTAGGTGTGGGAGGAGGAGGGATAAATGGTGGTGGAGGAGGTGTAGATGGAGTAACTGGGGGAGGGATAGATGGTCCTACTAAGGTGGCTCCACTGCGTGTAGTAATAGCACTCACATTCGCTCTCGGGTTGGTGACGGTGTTGGAAGGTAGAGAGCCCGAAGTAGAGGGTTGAGTGGTTGGTAAGAAACTAGCCAGCATATTCTTCAAATCATTTGTTTGAGTGCTAAAAGAGGTTTGTATATCATGTCGAAGCTCGGATCTAATGTCATTACCTTGCTTAGTGATATCCCCTTTCAAGTTGATAATTTGGCTTTGTAGATTCTTAATTTGCTCTCCTTGGGTTCTCATTAAAGCTTCAACATCTTGATTAATGGGTGGGGCTTGTTGAGCGGGTGGGTGATAAGGATTAGAAACTCTAGGTGGGATTTGGTTGCTTCTGTTGTAGTTGTTGTTGGGGTTGTGGTTTTGAGGAGACAAAACGGGTGAAAGATAGTTGTTAGAACGGTAACTTAGCAAATTCCGATCACCTTGAGGTCGGGCTTGGTAAGTTTCCGGTGAATAGTTACCATAAGCCGCATACACATTTTCCGGATTGCCTTGAGTAGAAGGACAATCAGTGTATGAATGAGGACCACCGCAAGTCTCACAAGAAATTGCTACAGATTTAACTTCTTGTTGTTGGTTTGTAGCGATGAGCAAGATATTTTTGTTCATTTCGGCCATCATGCGGGTGAATTCGGTCATATCGGGGTTTGCTGAAGTAGAAGAAACATTGACTCTCGGGTTATTCCTTGAAGATGCGGAGGAATCCCAATTTTTGTGATGATTAGTCATGTTCTCAATAAGCTCTCTACGCTCCTCGGGTCTTCTTTTCATAAATGTGCCACCGACGGCTGCATTAATAGTATCACGATCACGAAAAGTTAAACCATTGTAGAAAGTATCAATCAACGTAACAGGGAGCATGTTGTGGTTTGGACATCGATCAATCAAAACATTATATCTTTCCCAAGCATCAAAGAGAGATTCATCGGGTTCTTGCATGAAACCGCTGATTTGATTTCGAAGGCTCGTGACCATGGATGGTGGAAAGTAGCGCGACAAAAATCATTGAGTCATGTCGTCCCAAGTATGAATGGAATTCTTCGGGAGACGATCAAACCATTTTTCGGCGTGGTGGGATAAAGTATGTGGAAAGAGCTGTAGGCGAAGGACATCCATAGTAACACCGGGCAACTTCATGCTTTGAGTAATAGTAATGAATTTGTCGAGGTGCTTGTTGGCATCATCATCAGGCAATCCGCGAAATGGATTAGTTTGTACTTGTTGGATCATGTGATGCTTCAACGAAAACTACGGAGCTGTGATTTGCATCAGCGCAATCGGTCCTCCTCGTCCATACATAGTTGGTTGACAAAGCTCCTCCATTGTTCTAAGGTCGGGTGGTGGAAGAACATTGTTGTTGTTATTGTTGAGGTGCGGTGGATTATTGTTGTTGTTCACACCTGCCATAGATAAATCTTCACGAGTCTCAGGCTCTGGATAAGTTGAAGATCTAGTACTCATACACCTGCAAAAGCAAAAGAAAAAGATACCAAAGAAATAGACAATATATATACACTATAGAAATAAAAATAAAATCTTTTTGGATTTTTGAAAATTTTTTAATTTTTATGGATTTTTGGAAATTTTTAAGCAAGCAAAATAACGTTCACGAGTGAACGGATCCCAAAATTCAATGCGTCTCTCACAGAAAACCGTTAATCTTAACGAAAAGAGTCGGCAATCCGCGAAATGGATTAGTTTGCACTTGTTGGATCATGTGATGCTTCAACGAAAACCACGGAGCCGTGATTTGCATCGGCGCAATCGGTCCTCCTCGTCCATACATAGTTGGTTGACAATGCTCCTCCATTGTTCTAAGGTCGGGTGGTGGAAGAACATTGTTGTTGTTATTGTTGAGGTGCGGTGGATTATTGTTGTTGTTCACACCTGCCATAGCTAAATCTTCACGAGTCTAGGGCTCTGGATAAGTTGAAGATCTAGTACTCATACACCTGCAAAAGCAAAAGAAAAAGATACCAAAGAAATAGACAATATATATACACTATAGAAATAAAAATAAAATCTTTTTGGATTTTTGAAAATTTTTAATTTTTATGGATTTTTGGAAATTTTTAAGCAAGCAAAATAACGTTCACGAGTGAACGGATCCCAAAATTCAACGCGTCTCTCACAGAAAACCGTTAATCTTAACGAAAAGAGCCGGCAGCGGCGCCATTTAATACGAGGTTTTTAGCCAAGTATAAAATAATTTAGTTCCAAGTCTTTTCGAATTGATTATTGGTAGAAAATGCGACTCAGCTGTCTTTTGGTGGGAAACAAAGATTTGTCGTTGTAGTGTAATTAAAATACAAAACGTTAACGTAAATGACGTTTAATTAAAACTAAACTAATTAAAATGTAAATGTGCAAAATTTAAAACTTTGAAAAGTAAATTGAGTAAATGACTTAAAATTAAAGCATGACAAAAATTAAATTTTGACAAAGTATTAAAAATGTAACTTAAAAACAAAACAAAGTAAAATATAATTCCAACACATACCCATCGGAATGTCTGATCGGAATGCTGTCACCTTGCCCATCAGAATCCAGATCGCAAAGGCCTGTCGGAATGTGTCTATCGGAATAATTAAAAATGCAACCTACCGGAATGTATAAAACTAGTCCTATCGGAATGTAAGGCAAGACAATCTATCGGAATACTGATCGTAATAAGCTGTCGGAATAACACTCAGATCGGAATGATGCTATTAAAAATTTGGCAGAGTTTCGACTTAGAAAACCTCAAGAGCCGTCGGAATATGCGATCGCAATCCCAGATCGGAATGAGGGGGTTGATACAAGTGACCGCAATGTCAAATCGGAAAGAACCGTTGGAATGTTAAACCCTTGTTCCAATTCTGTCACAATCGGAATCAGAGTAAGGCTGTCGCAATGTGTAAAATCCCTCTCTTTCCGATGAAGCACAATTCGTAATAAGCGAAAGCTAAATAAGCAAAAACTAATAAGCTAATATCAAAAACTTAAATGAAATGGAAATAAGACGAAACAAAAAGCTACAAAGTTAGAACCTTTAGAAACATAAAAGACGAAAACTTAATAAAATGGATTTTAAAAAGATAAAACTTTTAAGAAAAACTTGAAAACAAATAAGCTAAATACAAAATAAGCCAATAAGATTGTCAAACTTATAGCTTATTTCATATGAAACTTGGATAAAAGTAAAAAGGTGAACTTTTTAATCAAATAAGCAAAGAGATTAAGCAAAACCTTGCTTAATCCGAATTTGAAATAAACCAAAAGCAAAAAAAGTAGAATGAGAAAGATAAAGAAAAGCTTGATTAAAAGTAAAGATTTAATAACAAAATTAAAAACACTTACTTGGAATTAAAGGAATTAAAGTGCAAGACAAGTATTTAAAAATGACATGAAAGATAAATTTGCAAGAAATGAAAATGGTGGAAAGCTATTTGTCAAGTAGCCAACCACTCCTAATGACACATTAGGAGTCTATTTATAGTGATTAGGAAAGACTAAGCATGTGTTGGTTATTCTTCTTCTTCACGTCTTTTCGTCTTCTTAATTCTTCGATTTTTTTCGACTTTATCTCGGGATTAATAAACTCGTCTTGTAATTTCTTCATTAATTTAGACTTGAGTTCTTCGGCTTTTATTAAACTTTCGTCTTTAGAATTTTTCTTCGATAAATCTTCAGAATTGGCCTTGGACTTCCGTTCTTTTAGCACTCTTGATCTTTTGACTTCGTCTTTTGTCTTTTTCTTCGATAAAAGCCCGTGAAAGCCCGTATTTTCTTCCATTTTCACATTTTCGTCCTAAATCACAACAAAAACACAAACCACGCATAATTCTGACATTTAAGACATAAAATACACGTTTTGGCCTGGTTATTATTGTAATTAAGTGGTAAAAGAATAAGTGTTTTCACACTTATTAGTATTTAACGTCTTTTTAAAGCCTCCTTTATTATAATATATAGATAGCAACAAAGAAAGATCGAGAGAGATGTGTGCTTAGATGTGTTTTTAAGCATGTTAATCACTACTCAAACATACTGCCTATAATAATAGCCTTGTAGAGATTTAGGGGTTTGGTTATAAATGACAAAAGACATATGGTAAACATGTATCCCTCTATGTGGCCACTTGTTTTACATTTTTCTTTGTGTGTAGGTAGGAATAAGATATTGTGGAAGTGGGTGAGGGGTATGGCTAGAGAGTGTGGGATGTGTACGAGAGGGGAAGTATTGAATGATAAATTTTTTTATATTGTTTATCGTAAGTTTTTATTTTTGGTTAATTTAAAGATTACAATAATTTATTAAAAAGTACTACATACTTTATTTGAGTAACTCTTTGTAGGCCTACGTAATCCTTAGATTATCCTAACCTTGGAATGATTACAAGAGACAGAGAAATATGAAGACTAGAGAGAGAAAGAAGAGAGAGGTTGGAGAGAATAAGAGCAAAATGTAATGTTGGATTAATGAAATGTATGAACCAACCCCTCCTAACATGCTAGGAGGGGGTATATATAGCCCACCCTATATGTGAAGCCCCAAGACAGTAGAACACCAAGTTAACCACTGTCTTGGTTGAGCATGGCTTTGTCCAAAGCAAATTTGACTACTCTCTGTACACCAAACACTCTGGGAACATTTTTGTTGCCCTTCTTATTTATGTTGATGACTTCATCATCACTGGAAATTGTCTTGAATAAATTGAGAGGTTTAAGAGTTTTCTTAAAACCAGATTTATGATAATGACTAGGCTAAGTGCCTTAAGACTAGAAAGTTTGTATCTGGATACTATGTTTTTTTGGGAAGGTATCTTGTCTCTTGGAAGGGCAAGAAGCAACCCACACTATCCAGGTCCTCTTCTGAGGCTGAGTACAGGTGCATGGCTAGTGCCACTTGTGAGGTGATATGGATCACCAATCTTCTGAGTGATATCATAATCAAGAGCTTACTCCCTATGAATTTATATAGTTATAGCAGCTCTTCTATTCAGATTGTTGGCAATCCTATATTCCATGAAAGAACAAAACATTTTGAAGTAGATGTTCACTTAGTCAGGGAAAAGGTTTAGAATGGTGTCATTAACACCATCAAAGTTGCCTCAGCTGATATCTTTACCAAAGCCCATGGAATCTCTCAGCACTTGAAACTTTGTAGCTAGCTAAGGCTGTTGGACATGTTTTGAAAGTAATCCTGGTTATGGTTGATCAGTTAGAGGAAGGGTGTTGTTTTATCAAACTGACCAAATCCATTGTTATTATGTTTGTGTTCTCTTTGTGTAAATTTTGTAAACAGGTTCACAATTAGAGGACCTATTATGCCATTCTTCCATTCTTATTTCATGGGCTTCAACTGGATTTGTCTTGGGCTTCCTTTAGCTTATGGGCTTTCTACCGTTGGACAATTGCAAGATATATTACCCTAGCTCTTTGAGAGCTAGGGTTAGTAGCTTTCATTCTTAACACACACTTGTGTGTGAACTGCTCTCTCTTTTCTCTCTTTCTTTGATAGCCGTTTGTGGCTTATCAATTGGGGGGTCTTTCATATTGTATCTAAACATTGAGTGTTGAGCGATTAATGTTGTGAGGGAGATCGGAACAACCTAGTTATGACGATCTCAAACTATTTCTTTTGTAATCGTTCGATTAGCACTCATTTGAGAACTAATCTTTATCTTTCTGTTTTGTACTCTGATTAATAATAAATTTCACCAAGAGGTGGTTGGTTGGGTGAAAAATCTGTGCTATATCTTTGTTTATCATGTTTTAACATCTGGAGCCCACAAACAATTTCTTCCGTCACTTTGGATACCGTTTCTCCGTTATAAGTTATGAAAAGAAAACCATAATTAATTAGTTAATTTTACCTTTTAGCACACAAGAGTAAATTCCAATTGCCCATGTATAAAACTGGCAGTGCAACAAGAGTTAAATTTTATGTTTAGTTTATCTAAATAAAATTTCTGTAATAATGTCGCCATGTCGATGAATTGACCATTTACCCATAATGTGTTGGAACTATATAAAGTTTGGCAAGTTTTTAATGTATTAAAGCATAATGTACAAGTGGTCTATGCCGAGACACATGGTACAATATGAGTAGCTCGTGGTACAAGTTGTTGATGCGACAACCACCAACAGATTTGTGTGTGTGAAATGGAAATTCTCAATGAGAAAAAGAAGGATAATGGGGTGATTTGGAGGGTACACCTAGATGCAACCATTAGTCCATAATCCTAACTTTTTGGGCATGACCAAGATCATGGGGAGTTCCTATGTATAGTGACTATATTTGGATGAGAAGCCTCAAAAGAAATGAATCGAATTCACATAGAATCTGACAACACACATCATATAGAAAATATAAGCATGAGCGTGCTGAGTTTTTTGCTTGCCAATCGGATTGCTACTATCGCCATTTGCATTGCGTTGAGTTTGTTCGCTGACAATATACAACGCGAGTCTGCATCAATCCTGGGGTAGTTACGTACGAGGCTTGCAGCGAATTGAGCACGTAAACACCTTTTAAGGACATGGAATATCTTCCTGTGTTAGAATCTTTAACGGGTGTTTTGCTTGTGTCGTACATAGAAGACAACACGTTGATGGATGTAGTGACTGCTTCCTCCAATTGCTATTTGCTACTAGTTCGAATATATGTCACAAAGGGGTCTTTGTGTCACTAAAGGTTGTTAAAGTCTTCATACTGTATGTATGTTGTTTCTTTCCAGATAATAACAGGTATCACTCATTTATTTGTATATTTTATATCAATCGTAGTTGATAAAGTTTGAGTTGTCTCACTTATCTCATCATCATTTCGTTAAACTAGTAGGTTTAAATTAATACTCTTGAAGGACATTACTGTATAAACTAATTGAACTAACAATCTTAAAAGGTGTTTATTTTATGTTATGAAGGGTTAATTTAGGATGGCTAATAAGATTTTGATTGTTGATAATCTGTTATAAAACCATTGTCAATCCATGTTGTTTAGTAAAATATTAAATTGTATAGTCATGAAATTGTGTTTGAATTGACATATCGTGGGCAGTGGGTGCTCTTGAAAGTTTTGGGTTAAAAGTCTTATTTTGATCATGTTTTATAAGGTGTGTTGCATATTTGAGATATACAATTTGTGCTTATAGCTAGAAAACCCGAAACGAATTGGTGAGTGATTAAATGCATTTGATGTATTGAGTTGTATAATGGTTAAGACATGTATTGGCAATTTGTCATTCACTTAGTTGTTTGTTCATTTATCTTGGCTACTGTTGTGCCAAAGTGATATGTCTACAAAGAGACAAATCATTATGCATATGAATCAGTGAATGCAAGATCCCTAATAAGCATGGTAAATAGAGTTTAGAATACCTGACATGGTGAATATTCTTAATCACATTGCTTTGTCACTGTTTTATGTCGTTTCGATTTTCACGGTCTCTAGCATTGGTTTGGATAAACACATACATATTGATAGAGTTTCTTAAACTAATTTGAGTTTTTACTTAATAAAGGTAAATTGTAGTACGTTATGGTAACAAGTTTTGAGAAATGAAACAAAACAATTTAGAAGGACTTTGATGGAAGCTATACTAATTGTTTTCATGTGAATAACTAATTAAAACAATGCATATGATAGAAACGATATGAATGGTCATTCGTGTAGGAATGAGACATTCATGGCATTTTAAGTAGAATGATCAATGAAACGAAAACTTTGTTATGACAACCAAAAGAACTCGAGGGATTGGTTGTACCATGTCATAACAGTGATGCGAGTTGACTTGCTTGACGTGGAAGTATTGAGAAGTGAAACACGAGAGATATGCCAAATGGTGGGGGTGGCTGATGTGTTCTACACTTGTTTGAGCTAAACAAAATTTATACGGGAGAGTTTGGGCAGTTGAAGCCTGAAGGATAAAGATGTACAACCTAGTGAGATGAATTATGTGCTCCAAAGTGAATTGTATTTTAAACGTATGGGTAACAAGCTGTGGTATTAACCTCATGAAGGAAGGTGAACCCGTTGTCTAGTTGGGGCAATATAAAAGGTAAAGATTATTAGAGATCCAATACCTACAGATACCGTTGTGATGGAATTAGTAGATATATTGAGAATGACCATTATGAAATGTTTTCTCAAGTAAACTAGAAACTTAAGTTTGACACTACTAAGTCTCTAACGAGAGATTTGGTGAGTGTGTGTAATGAGATCGATAAGCATTGTAGTAGCTTATCGAAGATTCTCCTATAAGTCTCTAACGAGAGACTTACTGAGAGATGAGAGATGCTGGAGCCATGAGTCTGAAACCATATGTGAATTGGTTAGTGATGGAAATCCAACTTGAATGTAGTGCTCCTACCTCTCAAGTTTAATGGGTAATAACAAAATCACCTATCGATAGAAGATGCTATCAACGAATTGACTCATGTATATAGAAAAGATAGCATGGCATTGCCGATGATGAGGATGAGATCACTCTTAACAAAGCTTTTAAGGCGTCTTTGTAAGACCCCCAGAATCTGACATGGAACAACTAGGCAACGAGGGGGTAACACGTCATGGTACAAGTGACAATGAATTATAAATGACTCGAAAATGACGTAATAAAAGACATATATATTACATCATGGTTTATCAGAGTTTTAAAGCATAGGTCCCACAAGTTTAAAACATAACATTATACCATTACATCATGGTTTTAAAGTTTTAAGATACCAAAAGATAAGAAATCAACACGAAACCTGAGGGCTCAGTAGTAACAACGAAAAATCAAGCAACTTTAAGTCATCCGAGACCTACGATAAATGGACGCGAAAGTTTAGAAGATACGAAAATAATGTTTAGAAAACTCTCGAATTTAAATTAGTACATAAGCCAAGTTATGACACACAAGAAAACCATGAAAGCGATACTTCTAGACACCTCTAAAAGTTTACTTATACTAGACAATGCTCTCGATAAAAATCTGCCAGCACATACCAAATGTACGGGCTATTTTACCTTACTTAGACACGTCAAAAGTTTATGAAACGACTTGAGGAACTCACTTACTATATATAGAAAGTCCTCTAAAAATTCCATCAACAATTTTTACTTCTAAGACCACCTGCCCGACTCATCTTTGAATTACAAAAACCGGACAGATTTACGCCTTCGACTCACAAAACCATTTTGACCTTTCTAACCAATTCCGTTTATAAAATTGACACTTGAGTTTGAAAATAGACTCATAACCCTAGGTTTAGAGCCCAAGAACATCCTTTGACTATTTTTAAAACTCATTCTTTAGTCCCTGAGATTCGATCCAAATATCGACAACAATTTCGGATTGTGCCGATACTCGTCTCACGGTACACGAATAATCAAACTATCGTAACTTCCTCCTCGTTTTGTGTTAGAAGCTCTAATTTATATCAAATCAAAGGTAACTAAAATTTCTACAACACTATCTTATTAGTTTAACAATAATACAAGTTTAAAATACCGAAAATCAGCCTTAACTTACTGCTTAAAATCACCACTTTAAAAATCATATCAAACCACTTTTTCAACACAAATTTCTTATTTTTACCAATACTAACACCTTAATATCAATCCTTAATAACCTCAACACTTGCATGAACCGAAAAGAAAAATCAAAATCAAAAACTTTATATTTTTAACATCAAAACATGAAAATCTAACCATGATCATCACATATATGATGATCAAGACTCATCCCACCCATAAAATCATAAAAATTTGAAAACTTGTTGCATGTGTAATATTTTTACATCATAGGAATCACCTTTAATTTCTAAGAGGTGGTCTTAATTTAGTTTGGTGTAAATCAAGATAAAAGTTGATGATCAAGGGTTGTTTTTGGGTTGAAGTTCACAGCAAGGAGGAGGGTGGGAGAGAAGTTGGTGTTTGATTTTTATAACTTGTGTTTACTATGTGTTTAGTGGAAGAAAATTGATTATATATGGTGTTAGGTGTAGGGGTAAAACTTTCTAGCTTTGAAACCTTTGGACTAAAAAGTAAATATTTTGTTAAAAAACGAGAAATGACTATTAGTCAATTTTACAAATATTTACGGGACTCGCGTTTCGTAAAAATACTTCTCAAAAGTTAAAACGCACTCAAAATAAGATAATATAGACTCCCGACTCGACTTAACGCGTCATTAAAAGAAAACATCGAAAACATCGAACATTGAAACAATCGACAGTAAAACATGAAATACAAGGATATAACACTGTGCCCGTTTTCGGTCTAGACTTAATACCAAGTAAAGATTAAAATCTTAAGGTCAAAATGTTAAGCCCTTGGTTCTCGTTCTGTTGATTCAAGTAAACTTTTGTAAAAATGCACGCGGGTGCCTTAAATCAAAATATTTGATTTAATAAATATAGAAACATAAAATAATAATAATTTTATAATTCCGAATAAAATATCATCAATGATTAAAATAATATATAAGAGTAAAATAACTACCAGGGAAATACGATATCTCATAGTCTACCCCCTAAAAGAACTCTGGTCCCTCAAAGTTTAACTGGAGATGGAAGAAGAAGACGAGAACAAATGGGGATACTTAGCCTTGAACTGATCTTCGCCCTCCCAAGTAAACTCAGCACCCCGACGTGAATCCCAACGAACCTTAACGATAGGAATCCAACTACGTTTCAACTTCTTGATTTGGCGATCCACAATCTCTATTGGTTCTTCAATGAAGTACATTTTCTCGTCCACCTTTATTTCTTCTAACGGTATCTGAACATCTGATTCGGCTAAACATTTCTTAAGGTTGGAAACATGGAATACATCGTGAACACAACTTAGCTCTTGGGGTAACTTCAGTCGATAAGCTACCGAACCAACACGCTCAACGATCTCGAATGGTCCTACAAAACGTGGTGCAAGTTTTCCTCTTTTACTGAACCTCACAATACCCTTTCATGGAGATACTCGTAGCAGCACACGGTCTCCGACTTGAAACTCAAGAGGACTACGTCATTTGTCTGCGTAACTCTTTTGACGACTTCTAGTAGTTTTCAGTCTTTCCATAATCTGTACAATCTTGTTTGTAGTTTCTAGGACTAATTCAGGCCCTATTAGTTGACTCTCACCTACTGCATTCCATATCACTGGTGATCTACATTTACGTCCGTATAATCCTCGAATGGCGAACACTTGACACTTTTATGATAACTGTTATTATAGGATAATTCAACCAAAGGTATATGAGTGTCCCAGCTACCACCAAAATCCATAACACATGCCCGCAACATGTCTTCCAAAGTCTGGATAGTGCGTTCACTCTATTCATCCGTCTCTGGGTGATATGTTGTACTAATTAATACTTGCGTACCCAACGCCTTTTGAAGTGCCTTCCAAAAATGAGACGCAAAACGACCATCCCTATCAGAAATAATCGACAACGGTACTCCGTGTTTTGCAACAATCTCATTGATGTAAATTTCGAGCCAATCTTTCCGTTTTATAATCCTCACGAATAGGGAGAAAGTGAGAAGATTTGGTTAATCTATCAACGATTACCCAAATTACATCAAAACCACCACTGCTTCTAGGCAACTTTGTAACTAGGTCCATTGTAATCCTTTCCCATTTCTATTCAGGGACTTCTGGTTGTTGTAAAAGACCTGAAGGTTTCTGATGTACTGCTTTAACCTTTGACCATGTTGGACACTTGTTGACGTATTCTGCTATGTCTTTCTTCATACTAGGCCACCAATAAACATCCCTTAAATCGTAGTACATCTTATCTGCACCAGGGTGAATCAAATATCTTGAAGTATGAGCTTCATCCATTATTACCTTTCTTAATCCTCGAACTAATGGTATCCATATCCGTCCAACGAAGTAAATTGTTCCATCTTCTTTCCTTTCAAATTGTGCATCTAAACCTCGCAGCAATTTAGCTGGAGCCTTAAGGTCCTTTGCAGCTTCCTTCTATGCTTCTAGAATCTTAATCTTGAGGATAGATTGAATGGTTATACTCATGGCACACACTCTCCTAGGTTTAAGTCTTTCCTTTCGACTTAGGGCATCCGCCACAACATAAGTCTTTCCTGGGTGATACTTAATTTCACATTCGTAGTCACTAAGAAGTTCTAACCAACGCCTTTGACGCATATTCAAGTCCTTTTGGTCAAAGATATACTAGAGACTCTTATGATCAGTGTATATCACACTTTTCGTCCCATAAAGATAATGTCTCCATATTTTCAAGGCAAATACTACTGCACCTAACTCCAAATCGTGAGTAGTATAGTTCTGTTCGTGGATCTTAAGTTGTCTGGAGGCATAAGCAATCACTTTTCCTCGCTACAATAAGACACACCCGAAACCTTGATGGGATGCATCACAATAAACTACAAAATCATTCGGTCCGTCTAGAAGTGTTAACACTAGGGCATTACACAATTTCTCCTTTAATAAGCAAAAGGCTTGCTCTTGCTCTTCACTCTAAATGTATTCCTTGTTCTTTTGTGTAAGCAGGGTTAAAGGCTTGGCAATCTTGGAGAAATTTTCGATGAACCAGCGATAGTATCCGGCTAACCCGAGAAATGAACGGACCTCAGTAGGCGGTTTAGGAGATTTCCAATTCTTAACTGCTTCGACTTTACTAGGATCCACGTGTATACCGTCCTGATTTACCACGTGTCCTAAAAACTGAACCTATTTCAGCCAAAATTCACACTTAGAGAATTTGGCATACAACTTTTCTTTCTCCAGAAGACTTAAAATTGTTCTCAGATGGTTTTCATGATCTTTTTCAGATTTCGAGTAAATGAGGATGTCGTCAATAAAGACTATGACAAACTTATCAAGGTAGGGTTTGAAAACACGGTTCATTAGATCCATAAAAACGGCAGGAGTATTGGTAAGACCAAATGGCATAAAGGTAAATTCAAATTGACCATAACGCGTTCTAAATGTGGTTTTGGAGATGTCACTTTCATGCACTCTTAACTGATGATAACCACAACGAAGGTCTATCTTGGAGAAACAACAAGCATATTGCAATTGGTCAAATAAGTCATCTATACGAGGAAGAGGGTAACGATTCTTGATTGTCAGCTTATTCAATTCCTTGTAGTCAATACACATTCTCATTGCACCATCCTTTTCCTTAACAAAGAGCACATGCGCTCCCCATGGCGAATGACTCGGCCTAATGAAACCTTTCTCTTGAAACTCCTTAAGCTGATTCGATAATTCATTCTTTTCAGACGGGGCTAAGCGATAAGGCGACTTGGGAACAGGCAATGCACCCGGAATAAGATCGGTACGGAATTCAACTTCACGCACATGAGGTAATCCCGACAAGTCATCTGATAATACTCCAGGAAATTCACAAACAATACGAATATCATCAAGCTTTTTCTTATCAACCTTGATACAAAAAAGAGAATTCGGATTGTCATTCGACTTCTCACCGCGAAGTTCTAAGGTTTTACCCAAAGAAAGAGGAATACACAAGATTCGTTCAAAACAAACAATGACAACACGATGAGACGCTAGCCAATCCATGCCAACAATAACATTAAAACTACCAAGACGCGTCGGTAAAAGGCCGATTAAAAACAAATGACTAAGCAAGTCAAGGGTACAGCCACGCAAGACTGTATTGGTACTAACAATCATACCGTCTGCTAATTCTACTTCATAGCTAGTGTCTAAAGCAGAAGGAGTAATATCAATGAAAGGAGTAAAGGCAAAAGAAACGAAAGTTTTCTCAGCACAAGAATCGAATAAAACACTAACATAGTGATCGTTAAGAAGATACGTACCCGTGACCACCTGAGGATTCTGTTGAGCGTTATTACCCACATGATACACCCTGCCTCGAGCTCCATCGTTCTGCGGTTCCTTAGCCTTTGGACACCTATTCTGGAAATGACCTTTTTCACTATAGCTATAGCACACCACATTACATTTCCCTTCTTTATGGCCAATCCTCTTACAAGTTGCACAATTAGGAGGACACCCACCGATAGGATGATGCCAATTGCATAAATCACACTTAGGCAGATTCCCAGTATAACCTCGTCTGCCAGCAGGAGTAGCAGGAGTAGGAGCAGCAAGAGTAACAGGAGCAGCAAGAGTAATAGGAGCAACAGGAGCAGCAAGAGCAGATGCATACATGGTTGCTGACTCTTGTCTCTTATTGGCTTGTCGGTTATTGTTCATGTTGGAGTTTCTATTGTTGCCTCAGTTGTTGTTACGGTTATTGCCCTGATTATTCCTTTGATTGTTTCCTTTATTATCCTCTCATTCCCGCTTTATCAACATTAGACTTAGTAGCTTTATCTTCCACAAACTACTCGACCAATTCACGAGCCATGTTTACTGCTTCATGTAGGGAGGAAGGTTTTGATGAAGTAATGTGTCCTTTAATCCTTTTAGGAAAGCCCTTGACATACCTTTTTATCTTCTTTTTCTCATCTGGAACCATTTCAGGACACATTAAGACCAACTCATGAAACCTGTTAGTGTAGGCTTCAATATCATCATTTTTCATTTGTAAATTCCATAGCTCATGCTCCATCCGAGATATCTCAGTCTCAGGGCAGTATTCAATAGTCATCATTATTTTGAACTCACTCCAAGGGATTTTGTTTACATTATTAAGACCTAAGGTTCGAATATTACCATTCCACCATGTAAGTGCAATACCTTTCAAAGTACGAGCAACACAAATTACCTTATCCTCTTCAGCACATTTGCAAGTCCCAAACACTTGTTCCATCTTTTCAAACCAACGTGTTAACCCAACAACGCCTTCAGTCCCTTTGAAGGAGTGGGGTCTTCCAGACATGAAGGTGTTGTGTGAACATCCTTTCGCACTTGATGAATTTTCGCCTTTAACTTGAGTCTCTCGGCTCGTTTCGTATTCCGAAACGGCTTTCTTTACCATTTTTGCAATGATTCTTTCCATAGTAGCCCGACGAGATCTCATGGGTCCATCAGCACTACGAATTCTGGTAGGCGGCATGTTTCTGGAAACAACACAATACAAAATTCAGTGAGAATTTATATAAATATGCTATTTCAAGATTCATGAGGAATGAAGAAAATAGAATAAGAAGAGATATTAGATATGCATAACTGATTGTTAACATGGAATGCAACACTAAAGAGTGGAATATATATATATATATATATATATATATATATATATATATATATATATATATATATATATATATATATATATATATATATATATATATATATATATATATATATATATATATAATAAGCACGAGGGGTTTGGAAGGAGGTAATAAGTATCGTAATGAAACCAATATAATATTTCAAAATGAAATCAAGGTATGAAATATTATAAGAATAATTAAGGTAAACAATAAGGATTAGAGAGTTACACGCACATATATTGAACAACATTGGCAGATTCTATGATTGATACTAGTAAAGCATGAAATTTTATTGAAATTTGGTTATAGACCAAGTTTTGAAAATGACTCAGTTCCCTATAACCATCGCTCTGATACCAATTTGTGAGACCTCCAGAATCTGACATGGAAAAACTAGGCAATGAGGGGGTAACACGTCATGGTACAATTGACAATGAATTATAAATGACTCGAAAATGACGTAATAAAAGACATATGTATTACATCATGGTTTATTAGAGTTTTAAAGCATAGGTCCCACAAGTTTAAAACATAACATTATACCATTACATCATGGTTTTAAAGTATTAAGATACCAAAAGATAAGAAGAATACTTTTACAACATTATTTATATCAAAAGCATAAACATAACACTGATCTTCCAAGCCGCAAACATCATGCAGAACCTCATCCAAGCATATTAAGCATTATTACCTGAGATTAAAACATGTAAACCTGTCAACAAAAGTTAAGTGATATTCATAGGTTTTGTAAAATAAGTAATGGAACACAATAAAGTTTGTAAAACAAGTAGTGGGGGGGGGGGGGATGACTATGTACATTATCCATTGTCATGGTATATATTATTGCTATTTAGTTCATTAAATCGAAGCTTAACAATCATTGCAAGTTCCTCTAGCGAGTATTTAGCCTAATACTCAAGTATAAACAAATGCAAGTGCGTCAAAGTAATCGGGACGGGGATTGTCAATCCTGATGGATCCACCTACAACATTCGCGCTTAGCGCAAAGCATACGAGACAATTAACGGTTCATGATCAAGAGAGGAAACTTAAGGCTATAGACTAACAACAATAATATCAATGAATTCATCTAGCAACATACAATTCTGGATAGCATACAGTTTAAAAGATTGTGTTATAACAAGATAATCTCACCCCCTGTTTTAAAACAATGAACAAGTAGTAATAGGGGCTATGAACTCACCTTAGCTATAAGATAAAATCAACACAAAACTTGAGGGCTCAGTAGTAACAACGAAAAATCATGCAACTTTAAGTCATCCGAGACCTACGATAACGGGACGTGAAAGTTTAGAAGATACGAAAATAATGTTTAGAAAACTCCCTAATTTAAATTAGTACATAAGGCAAGTTATGACACACAAGAAAAATATGCAAGCGATACTTCTAGACACCTCTAAAAGTTTACTTATACTAGATAATGCTCTCGATAAAAATCTGCCGGTACATACCAAATGTACGGGCTAGTTTACCTTACTTAGACACGTCAAATGTTTATGAAACGACTTGAGGAACTCACTTACTATCTATAGAAAGTCCTCTAAAAAGTCCGTCAACAGTTTTTACTTCTAAGACCACCTGCCCGACTCATCTTTGAATTACAAAAACTGGACAGATTTACGCCTTCGACTCACAAAACCATTTTGACCTTTCTAACCAATTCCGTTTATAAAATCGACAATTGAGTTTGAAAATAGACTCAAAACCCTAGGTTTAGAGCCCAAGAACAGCCTTTGACTATTTTAAAACTTATCTTATAGTCCCCGAGATTCGATCCAAATATCGACAACAATTTTGGATTGTGCCGATACTCGTCTCCCGGTACACGAATAATCAAACTATCATAACTTCCTCCTAGTTTTGTGTTAGAAGCTCTAATTTATATCAAATCGAAGGTAACTAAAATCTCTACAACACTATCTTATTAGTTTAACAATAATCCAAGTTTAAAATACCCAAAATTAGCCTTAACTTACTGCCTAAAATCACCACTCTAAAAATCATATCAAACCACTTTTTCAACACAAATTTATCATTTTTATACCAATACTAATAGCTTAATATCAATCCTTAATAACCTCAACACTTGAATGTACCAAAAACAAAAATCAAAATCGAAAACTTTATCTTTTTAACAATCAAAACATGAAAATCTAACCATGATCATCACCTATATGATGATCAAGACTCATCCCACCCATAAAATCATA
This sequence comes from Glebionis coronaria, assembly GCA_025667525.1. Classification (NCBI taxonomy): domain Eukaryota; kingdom Viridiplantae; phylum Streptophyta; class Magnoliopsida; order Asterales; family Asteraceae; genus Glebionis; species Glebionis coronaria. Next base: position 48,190,392 of record CM046874.1, on the reverse strand, counting down.
AAAACATGAAAACTTGTTGCATGTGTAAGATTTTACATCATAGGAATCACCTTTAATTTCTAAGAGGTGGTCTTAATTTAGTTTGGTGTAAATCAAGATAAAAGTTGATGATCAAGGGTTGTTTTTGGGTCGAAGTTCACGGCAAGGAGAAGGGTGGGAGAGAAGTTGGTGTTTGATTTTTATAACTTGTGCTTACTATGTGTTTAATGGAAGAAAATTGATTATGTATGGTGTTAGGTGTAGGGGTAAAACTTCCCAACTTTGAAACCTTTGGACTAAAAAGTAAATATTTTGTTAAAAAGCATGAAATGACTATTAGTAAATTTTACAAATATTTACAGGACTCGGGTTTCGTAAAAATACTTCTCAAAAGTTAAAACGCACTCAAAATAAGATAATATAGACTCCCGACTCGACTTAACGCGTCATTAAAAGAAAACATCGAAAACATCGAACATTGAAACAATCGATAGTAAAATATGAAATACAAGGATATAACACTGTGCCCGTTATCGGTCTAGACTTAATACCAAGTAAAGATTAACATCTTAAGGTCAAAATATTTAGCCCTCGGTTCTCGTTCCGTTGATTTAAGTAAACTTTTGTAAAAATGCACGCGGGTGCCTTTAAATCAAATATTTGATTTAAAAAAATATGGAAACCTAAAATAATAATAAATTTATAATTCCGAATAAAATATCATCAATGATTAAAATAACATATAAGAGTAAAATAATTACCAAGAAAATACGAGATATCACAGTCTTAGCAACGAAGACGTTAGAGTAGCTTTGTCTATATGACATAGAGGTGGCGCCGCCTTGAATAGAGAGTTTGTGTTTTTTCTCTTAGAGATTCATGAATTAGGATTTAAGCGCATGGCCATATTCGCGCTCAGTTTTAGAATGTAATGGTTACGATGGGAAGTGTGTAGAAGCATGTCGGTGACATTACAAGGTATTTGGTTTAATCTTCGGACACCATTATATCTTAAGGTTCGTGGTTTAATCTTTGGACACCATTGAATCAATTTCACTTTGCATACTTTGAGGAAACGAGGTTTAATCGTAATGACACCTTTGTGACACAACCTATTAGAGTAGTAGAAAACTTTCCAACTTGGTGGGGGATTGTTGGAACTATATAAGTTTGGCAAGTTTTTCATGTATTAAAGCATAATGTACAAGTGGTCTATGCCGAGACACATGGTACAATATGAGTAGCTCGTGGTATAAGTTGTTGATGCGACAACCACCAACAGATTTGTGTGTGTGAAATTGAAATGGTCAATGAGAAAAATAAGGATAATGGGGTGATTTGGAGGGCACACATAGATGCAATCATTAGTCCATAATCCTAACGTTTTGGTCATGACCAAGATCACGGGTAGTTCCTATGTATAGTGACTTCAACTATATATTTGGACGAGAAGCCTCTATCACATAGAATCTGACAACACACATCATATAGAAAATATAAGCATGAGCGTACTGAGTTTTTTGCTTGCCAATCGGATTTCTACTATCGCCATTTGCATTGCGTTGAGTTTGTTCGCTGACAATATGCAACGCGAGTCTGCATCAATCCTTGGGTAGTTACGTACGAGGCTTGCAACTAATCGCGCACGTAAACACCTTTTAAGGACAGGGAATATCTTCCCGTGTTAGACTCTTTAAGGGGTGTTTTGCTTGTGTCGTACAGAGAAGACAACACGCTGATGGATGTAGTGACTGCTTCCTGCAATTGTTGTTTGCTACTAGTTCGGATATATGTCACAAAGGGGTCTTTGTGTCACTAAAGGTTGTTAATGTATTTATACTGTATGTATGTTGTTTCTTTCCAGATAATAACAGGTATCACTCATTTAGTTGTATATTTTATATCAATCTTAGTTGATAAAGTTTGAGTTGTCTCACTTATCTCATCATCATTTCGTTAAACTAGTAGGTTTAAATTAATAATCTTGAAGGACATGACTGTATAAACTAATTAAACAAACATAATGTCCTAATTATCCCGATGCGTCGTGTTTCATGGTGATGTATTGACCATCTGACCATATACATAGGAAAAAACTTTACATGATCAAATGGTGATCGTGAGATTCGTTCTTTACAAAAGCGGGCTTAATCTACCAAAGTTTTTAACCAATGAACCAGTTTCCCATTGAACATCATTGCGAGGTTTCCATAAGATGATATGGTGTTACTGTGGGAAACAGTGTATATTTTTATTAAAAATAGATTACAATTAATAAAACTAACAAAATATGAAGACAGAAAATAAATAACAGTAATGAAGAAAGCAGTAAAACTAAGACGACATAATTATAAACGATAATTAAATAAAACAATAAAATGATAAAAAGACTTACAAAATCACCAGCAAGTCGAGGCACGCGTAAGATACGCTTAGAACTAAAGAGCCGAGGCACGTGTTTGACACGCTTCCCTTAAAACAGATTCGTCGTCTGTTTCCCAGGGTACAACAGCCGAAACAATAAGTTGTACTGTCGGACTTAACAAAACTGCCTGGAATTTCACCTTATCAGATGCGTACTCTGTTGGGAATCAATAATAATACTTATTGATTTGATGTGTGAAAAACTATGGAATTAGGCCTCTATTTATACACAATAGACTCCCTTTCAGTTTACTCATCCCACCGATGTGGGACAAAAAATAAACTATTTTTCCTCTTTAAGCATGGTACCAAATGCCTAACTTTGAGACACGATATCTCATTCACATCACCTTCATTTTGGACACATAAAGGCTCATTGCGAAACTCTCTTCAAAGAGAACGCGGACCTATAAAGTATCACTAATATATATGATACATACATATACATAATTGTGTCCAAAGTTGGTCAAAATTCTTTTTGCCAACAATATTTTCCAACAATCCCTGACATGAATAGAGATCGGTCGTAATACACAAAAGTTTCAATAAAATTCCAACAGTTGACTCTTGCATAGGATAGGTAGGTGTGACCCTTTGAACCTTCTCTTGTGAGATGCACTTAGTCTCCTAGATCTAAGTAGACGCGATGTCTTTAAACATAGCCTCTGTTTACGTAGACGACAATACACACTCACACAAAACTCTCCCTGGAATTGTCAAGTCCTCATAGTCGTGTTCGTTATGGTCTTGAACACTAGTCTGGTTCTACAAGAGCTCTTAGAAATTGCACCCCTACAATTTCCTTCGAAGCGACCCCTGCTTCTCTCTCACATAGGTGATTTCATCTTGAATCATTAAAAACATATGTTTTATGATTTCATCTTGAATCATCATGCTTTATGGTTTCATCCTGAATCATTCAAGCCATATGTTTAACCTCTCAATAAGTCACATTGTTCTAGGAATAGACTAGGAAAGTTACTGTATTAAGTAACTCCCCCACATTGACGTGACTTCCCCCACATTTCTATGATTAGGTTGTCCTATTGAACCCAGATCTTAGGATCTCCATTCAACTGGGTTAGGTTTTCCTTCACAGAAACTCATTCCTTCAAGGGCTTTAGTCCCATTCCTTTAAACGACTTACTAACTAACTCTCTCCTTAAGCCTTTCGTAAGCGGACCCGCGATGTTATCCTTTGACTTCACATAGTTAATTGAGATAAATCCTGTTGAGAGTAGTTGTCGTACCAAATTATGTTGACGATGGATATGTCTAGACTTTCCATTATACATTGTGCTATGAGCTCTGCCAATTGCCGATTGACTATCACAATGTATACCAATGGCCGTTACCGGTTTAGGCCACCTGGGTATGTCCTCTACAAATTGACGTATCCATTCCTCCTCTTCGCCGCATTTATCTAACGCGATAAATTCTGATTCCATCATGGACTTAGTTACTACTATTTGCTTAGAAGACTTCAAAGATATAGCGGCCCCTCCTAGTGTAAATACATATCCACTAGTCGACCTAGAATCCTTTATATCAGATATCCAATTTGCATCACTGTATCCTTCAATAACAGCTGGATATCTAAGCATAATTCAATCCATAATCACGAATGTGTCTCAAATAATGAAGTACCCTAGTTATAGCTTTCTAATGTGCATTACTTGGATTGCTAGTATATCTACTTAGTCTACTAACAGCATATGCTAAGTCAGGCTGGGTACCTGTCATCAAATACATTAACATGCTAATAAATCTTGAATACTCTAACTAGGCAACACCCTCGCCTCTATTTTTAGATAGTTGCAAACTGGTGTCAATTGGAGTTCTAGCTAGGCTGCAATCCCCCGCATTATAAGTATTAAGAATTTTGTCCACGTAATGTGCTTGACTTAATGCTAGTCCACTATGAGTTCGTATGATCTTTATTCCAAGGATCACATCCGCCAAATCCTTGTCTTCCATGTCAAACTTTGATTTCAACATGTCTTTAGTAGACTTGATCATCTTGTCATTACTGCCAACGATAAGCATATATCAACATAAAGACACAAGATTACATATCCAATATTTGTGTCCTTGACATAAACACACTTGTCACGTTCATTAATTTTGAATCCACCCTCTAGCATGGCATGATCAAACTTTTGATGCCATTGTTTAGGAGCTTTCTTTAAGCCATACAATGACTTAACCAGCCTACAAACTTTGCTCTCTTGTCCAGGAGCCATGAAACCCTCGGGTTGATTCATGTATATTTCTTCTTCTAAATCTCCGTTTAGAAAAGCCGTTTTCACATCCATTTGGTGAACTTCTAAATTTCTTAATGCAGCAATAACAAGAATCATTCTAATAGAAGTTATTCGCGTAACAGGCGAATAAGTATCAAAACAATCTAGACCTTCGCGTTGTCTAAATTCTTTGATTACCAATCTTGGTTTGTACTTGTCAATGGTGCCATCAGCATTCATCTTTTTCTTGAAGATCCATTTATAAGCTAGTGGTTTACAACCAGGAGGTAAATCCACGAGCTCCCAAGTATGATTTTGTAAAATAGACTCTATTTCACTGTTAATCGCTTCTTTCCATCGAGGCCCTTCCGAAGAATTAACCGCTTCTTGATAAGAAGTGGGTTCATTTTATACCATAAAAGTAACAAAATCAGGTCCAAATGATTTCTCGGTTCTCGCCCGTTTGCTTCTTCTAGGTTCAACCTCTTCTTCCTCGGGTTGATCTTGCCTTTCATCTTGGAGATCATTATCATCTCGTTGTTTCTTATCTTGGACAACTGCATCATCTATTCTAGATGTGCTTCTAGATTCCTTATTTAAACAAGGAAATATGTTTTCAAAGAAAGAAGCATTCCTTGATTCCACTACTGTGTTCTTGTGTATATCTAGATTATTCGAATCATGTACAATGAAATGATAAGCATTGCTATTCTTAGCATATCCAACAAATATACAATCCACAGAGTTAGGTCCATTTGTTTGGGCCTTAGGTGTCGGCACAACTGCCTTGACTAGACATCCCACACTCGTAAGTACTGGTATGATGGTTTTCTTCTCATCCACAGTTCATATGGGGTTTCATCTTTATCTTTACGAGGTATCTTGTTTAAAAGATAAGTAGCCGCTAGAATGGCTTCCCCGCACATGTACTGCTCAAACCAGAACTTAACAACATGGCATTAACCATTTCTTTCAAGGTACGGTTCTTCCTTTCGACAATACCGTTTTGCTTAGGTGAATAAGGAGCAGTGAACTCGTGTCTAATTCCATGTTTAGCACATAGATCAGGAAAAAGAGACACATATTCACCTCCTCTATCACTTCGTACCACCTTGATTTTTCTACCAAGTTGATTCTCAACTTCGGTTTTGTATAGAACAAACTTGTCTATAGGTTCATCTTTATTTTTAAACAAGTAAACGTAGCAGTACTTTGTGCAATCATCAATAAACGTGACGAAGTACTTATTGCCACCTTTTGTGGGTAGTGATTTCAAATCACATATGTCTGTGTGTATCGTATCTAGTGGTTCGGTTTTTCGTTCAACTGATTTGAAAGATGATCTTGTAAGTTTGGCTTCGACACAAGTTTCACACTTATAATTTGAATCAATATGAAAATTTAGTAAGCCATTAAATTTAATCAAACGATGCATTGAATTAAAATTAACATGTCCAAGACGACCATGCCACACATTAGAAGACTCAATCAAGTAAGCAGAAGACTTAATTTTATTGGTAGCATTCTTAACAACTCTTACATTGAGCTTAAACATACCATTCAGGGCATACCCCTTACTAACATACATTTGATTCTTAGAAAGAACAACTTTATCAGACTAAAAAACAAGACGAAAACCAAACTTATTCAAAAGCCATCCGGACACAAGATTCTTACGAATCTCCAGAACATACAAGACTTTAGTCAACTTGATCTCTTTCTCGGATGTCATCTTCAAAATAACATCTCCTTCGCCCTTGATATCAGCGGTCACAGAGTTTCTCATGTAGAGCTTCTCTCCATTGTCAAACGCTCTGAAATAGAGAAACATACTCTTGTCAGCACACACATGACGGGTTGCCCCAGTATCAACCCACCAATTACTGTTATTAGAACCTACCAGGTTAACTTTAGAGATCATGACAATGACATCAGACACCATAGCAATCATGTCCACATTATCATTCTCCATATTAGCCTCGCGTGGAGTCACCTGCTTTGGCGCTTTGCAATTAGCAGCACGATGACTTGGCTTGTCACAGTTGAAGCAATTTCCTTGGAACTTCTGCTTCACAATTCCAGCTTTAGGAGCAAGGTACTCAGACTTCCCTTTGCTCTTCTTGTCATTCTTTCCTTTTCCAAAGCTCTTTCCTTTAGACTTTGAAGAAGACGAACCACGCTCAACTATATTTGCCTTGGCAGAATCAGGTGTATAAGTGTTTTTCTGAGCCTGCTTGTTGTCCTCTTCAATACAAAGACGAACAACTAAGTCTTCAACACTCATCTCCTTTCGCTTATGCTTCAAGTAGTTTTTGAATTCTACCCAGCTTGGAAGTAACTTTTCAATGATAGCAGCAACTTGTAAAGTTTCACTCAAAGTCATACCATCAGCATGAATGTCGTGTAGCATAACCTGTAGATCTTGAACCTGAGTTATCACATTCTTTGAGTCAACCATCTTGTAATCCAAAAAGCGAGCTACCACGAACTTATTTGTATCAACATCCTCAGTTTTGTACTTGCGTTCCAATGACTCCCATAATTCTTTAGCAGTCTTAGTCTTGCAGTACACGTTGTACAAAGAGTCCATCAAACCATTCAGAACACAATTGTGACACAATAAGTCTGAATGTCTCCATGCTTCAACAACTTTCACAACTTGTTGATTAGCGGGTTGACCTTCCCGAGGAGGTTCCACCTGAGGTACAGTTTCTTTTAAGAACCTCACAAGGTTCAAAGTTGTGAGATAGAAGAACATCTCCTGTTGCCACCTCTTAAAATTATGCCCATTGAATTTTTCTGGTTTTTCAGCATGATTAGCAACACTGTGGGTAACTGGCGCACCAGTTACATTCACAGTAGTAGTTGTAGGAGTTTTAGGAGCATTGATAGTCATTCTGAAAGATCAAACAAGATCAAAACACAAACAGTTATACAACTGTTATAAATCTATATATAAAAAATTCAGTCGTGATTTCTATATACTTAAACTGGATCTGCTTCAAAGAAACTCAATCTTGATTCTGATGAATTAGATGCAATAATCAAATATATCAGTTTAACAGAAACACAATCTTGGTTTCAGTATAACTGATTAGAACAAATGCTTATAAAAACGTTACAGAACTGTTAATTAAAATCTGAAAATTTAAAACTAATTTCTAATGAAACTCAATCTTGATTTCGACAGAAAACAGTGTAAATAAATCTGTTAAAAAATAATCCGATTTAATAAAAGGTTTTAATTCTGTTAAACAGAATCTGTTTTAAGATTGTGAGAAACGGTGTATACTTTTATTAAAAATAGATTACAATTAATAAAGCTAACAAAATACGAAGACAGAAAATAAATAACAGTAATGAAGAAAGCAGTAAAACTAAGACGACATAATTATAAACGATAATTAAATAAAACAATAAAATGATAAAAAGACTTACAAAATCACCAGCAAGTCGAGGCACGCGTAAGATACGCTTAGAACTAAAGAGCCGAGGCACGCGTTTGACACACTTCCCTTAAAACAGATTCGTCGTCTGTTTCCCAGGGTACAACAGCTGAAACAATAAGTTGTACTGTCGGACTTAACAATACTGCCTGGAATTTCACCTTATCAGATGCGTACTCCGTTGGGAATCAATAATAATACTTATTGATTTGATGTGTGAAAAACTATGGAATTAGGCCTCTATTTATACACAATAGACTCCCTTTCAGTTTACTCATCCCACCGATGTGGGACAAAAAATAAACAATTTTTCCTCTTTAAGCATGGTACCAAATGCCTAACTTTGAGACACGATATCTCATTCACATCACCTTCATTTTGGACACATAAAGGCTCATTGTGAAACTCTCTTCAAAGAGAACGCGGACCTATAAAGTATCACTAATATATATGATACATACATATACATAATTGTGTCCAAAGTGTTGATCCCAAACTTAGATCGATTAGCTTTGTGTATACGAGATTAGATCAAGTATAACACGTAGAGAAACCTTTGTTGTATGCTTTGTGAATCTAAGTGTTATGCGGAATTTAACACTTAAACAAGAACACAAGATGTAAACAAAACTTTCACTTTGATTATGAATGTCGAACTTGCTTACATTGAAAGATGTTTACGAATGAAAACTATATAAAACTTGATACTAAACATTAACCTAAAGGCCTTCTTTTATAGACTAAGAAGCCTTGTACAATAAGCTACGTATCAACTATTCTAGGTAAAGATAAACATAGAAAATACATTGTCGTTTCTATCCTTACTAGAAGTATTCTAGAATATAATAAACGTGTAGCTTACATCTTCCATCAGTGCTTGTCTTCAATTTGTCAACGCTTGACTTTAACTTGTCAACGCTTAAGCTGTCAGCGCTCAATTTGTTCTTGTCAACGCTTGAGTTGTTCTTGTCAGCGTTTAAGTGATCTGGCCTTAATTTATTCCCAACAATCCTCCCCTAAACTTGATATCCACTCTTATGATCAAGTTTCTGAATAATCATTAAGAACTTGGAGGAGTCTGACAAACCTTCTCATATTGGTAATAAATAAATATGATCAAATTCTTTGCCACGTCACTTGTATAGTCTATCTCCAGCTGAGTGTCCTTCATCTTTTCCAAAACAGCCTTGGATATGAAATATTGAGCATCCACAAGTAGATACTCAGCAAACTTAGTAGAACTCAAATGGTATACACCAGCAGCTGAATATAACCTCCATTGAAGACCACTGAGGTCATCTTCAAGATCCTTCCATATTTCAGGATCTTCCTCATTTGTCCCACACATTCTTTTGAATGTGGTCCAAAGTTTTATTCCATTAGCTGAAGTTGGTGCTTCAGCCTCATACTTGGTCTCCAGCAACCTCCAAAGGTCCACCAAGTCTTCTCTATCACAACTTGCAAATAAAGATATGAGAGTGGTAAAAGTGTGTACCTCCTTGCCAAATCTTCCAATCTTCCAGAATCCACATTCATCCTCATCATAACTCACAATTGGATTCCTGGAATCTAATGGTAACACTTGCACCATATCTGAAGCTTCTAATGGGGAGAGCTTGAGGCTCTTTCTAATAACTGCTTCACTTGGATATAGTGAATTCATATCTTTTGGAAACTCAAGTGTAAATCCCTTCTTCACTGGTCTGGGAACTATCATAGCTTTCTTGATTTCCATCTCTTCTGCAAGTTGCTCCTTTCTTTCATCTGAAAGAAGTCTGTAAGTGTTTTCTTCCTGCACTTTCACCCAAATAGGATAAGCCCTATGTTCCAACTCATCAAATGTCAAAGCCTTCAACTTCTGATGTGTCCATCCAACTCCATGACATCTGAGCAACATAAAATAGAGCTCCCTTCTATCCCTTTTCAACTCAGAGAGAATATTGCTTGCCTTGTGCTTCAAAATCACCTTACAATCCTTCTGAACTCTAAGAAGAAGCTCCAAACCCCATATTTGATCTGAAATGGTCAAGTCTGGATTATCCATACAGCTTTCTTCCCAAGAATTGTACATCTGAACCACCTCTGGCATGTCAAAATCAACTTGCAATTTTAAATCTCTCAACTTTTCCCTAGCAAGCTCATCACCATACTCAAGCCTTTCTGGTTCTATAATCATCACACTTGAGTCTGAGCTAGCTCCATCACTTTCTTCTTCAGAAGTCACAACAAATGGTGACTTTTCCTTTTCACCTTATTCCATCAATTGCTCAGCCAGTCTTCTATCAAATTCAACTTGGGCTGCATCCTTTGGAACAATTTCTTCTACCAATTTACCCTTACCCTTATCTGATGGTGCAATGGTTGGTAAGGTAGATGGTAATACCTGAGTAGAAACTTCTTTGATGATAGATGATGACTGGAATACATCACCTTCATGTGCAGGTCTGTCAATGCCCAAATTTCCTCTATCAGCGCCCAAAATACTTCTATCAGCGTCCAAACTTGTCTTGTCAACGCTCAAATATTTTCCCTCAGCGCCTTGTGTAACCTCTCTCAACATAGCTGTAAATGATAAATTTAGATTGGTTGGAGAGATTAAGGACGTATCAAAACCTGTTTGTTCCTTCAAAGTTGTAAGAGCTTCAGCAACATCCATTTATTGACCATCTTGACTGCTCTTATCACTCAGATTTCTTTGATCTTCCTCCCCTTTGGAAGACTCCTCCATACCCCTCCTAGCATGATCACTCTCCAAAACAACAATCCTCTCCCTCAATTCCTTGAGTTCAAGGCCTTGTGAGCTGACAATTTGTACTAAATCTGCATTTTGCTTTTGCAAGCGAATGTAGACTGCCGTCAATTCCAAAAGAGTCATTGGTTCCAGTCTGCCCTCTTATAAAATGGGGATTTGACCTCCCAAGTCAGATTCATTGGGCATGGATGAGGACTTAATTATGGTGGGACTGTCTTGGCCAGCTTCTAAGCCAGAACCAATAGTCCCAGCCTCATCCAGGTCACCAGCCACACTGGTGGTGGTGGTTCTCTCTGCTTCATGGCTAGGACCACCAGAGGAGAACACTCTAGTAGTCCTTTGGCGTTTGATCAACCTATATTCAGGTGGTGTGGAAGATGGTGTGGAAGAATGTGTAGATGTGGGTTGGTTAAGGGGTGTTTGGGATTGTGATGGTTGGGTGTCAGCGTTGGAAATAGGCACATCAACGCCAACATTTGATGTGTCAGCGTCAAAGGGTTCTTGGTCTATTTGCATTTGTTCAGGTGAGGGTAAAGGTTCAGGAATGGGTTCAAGTTGTGGTTGAGGGTCAATTTGAGGTTGGGGGTCTGGTTGGGGTTGTGCTGCTGCAATAACAGCAAGCATGGTTGGGGTTAAAGGTAAGTCTCTATGAGGTGGTGAATCCATCTTCGTAAAAATAGCTTTCTTTTGTTCAGGGATTTTATAAAAATCATTGTGATCCCTTGAACAATATCTTTGATCATCAAAAATCATTTGCAAAAAACGGGGATAAGCTAAAGTCATTTTTGTCCCCTTGTTTTTACACATCCCTTCAAAAATCATTTTAGAATAGTTATATTTTTGCCCTGTCGCAATGCACACAATAGCACTAGCAATGGATCTATTGATCTCATTGTGTGCAGTACATTTGAGACTCAAACATTGAAGGAGAATGTGAATGAGGTACTTCCAGGCTGGGGGAAATTCCTGCTTATGGTACTTATTAAGAGTACCTTCATCAGGAATAGGATATCCCAAAGCCCAAAGCCCTTGTTCTATTTCATTTATGGGAAGGATGGTTATACCATCAGCATCATCAAGATGCAAGGCCTGGCGTACCAAGGCCTCAGTAACCACCCAAGACCTCCCATGAACAATAGAAGTTAATGTGGTCACTCCATTAACTGTTGAGGAACTGACAGTGTTCCAAAACTGCTTAATGTGTGTGACTGGAATGAGTGGTGCATGAGAAAGAGCATACCTTAAGGGGGATGCGTTCAAATACGCCACCATTTGTGTGTATTGAGGAAACAAATCATTATCAGCAACAAGATAAGCAATCATGTTGTGTTGAGACTTGAACCCCAAATCCAATTCTGCTGAGTTAAACCTTGGTGCCATTGATGAAAGCTGTTAATTTGAAGTGTAGAAGATGAAGGGTGATAAGAGAAAAGTGTTAGACAAGAATTATAGATACCCTGTTTTAAAATAGGAGCCAAATTTATAGGAGATAAAGAATGCATGTGATTGGCCCAAAAATAGGCAAAGATTTTCAAAAACTAATCATGAAAATATTGAAAAAGTTATAAGTTATCTCATGCATTTAATGAAAGTAACAACTCCTAAAATTACGGCTTGAAAATATGTCAAAAAGTAACAACTGGGTAGGTCCCATTGAGTGTCAACGGTCAAAAATAACCCATCAACGCCCAACGGCTATAATCTTGTCAACGTTCGCCTAAAGCCATGTCAGCGTCCAATTTGGTCACAACAACGCTTGGAAAAATCTTGTCAGCGTCCAAAAATAAAATTGTTTTAAAAAGTGAAAAATGACCTTAACAAGTAATTTATCCTAGAGAAAATAACCAAAAGCTGATAATTATTATAGGGCGGCAAGCACTGTCCAGTTATGCACACTTGCATAAGCAAGATAGACATAACAGTCCTCTAGTGTCCCTTTCTAACCAAAATTCTTAACAACCAAGTTACCTTACAAAATCCTTGTTACTCCCAGGTAAATCCCATATCAAAATCATTCCCATGTCCCCCAACAGACCACAACCAATTCTAGGCCAAAAATGTCTTGGCAGCATGCAAAGTTGATATACTATGCATGCTACAGTGCCTCATAGTTTAGTAAAACTAACCCATACTCACCTGTGGACACAATCTAGAATTGTGATAAGAGTATCATATGGATACCCAAAAATCCTAAAGGTTCCTAAAACCTCCCCTTAAACTATGATACAAAAAGTTTGCTAAAATCATGCATGAACATAAAAAATTTATGTCAAGATAGGAATGAAACATTCCAACCATCATCCATAAATAAAAACTTGTCCAAATGCTTCTCCTTTGATCCATAAGCAACTCTGTATCCAATGGTATACTGCTAACACCATCTGCACATTTAGATTGAAAACCACAAAACTAACATTGTTGCTGACAACGCCCCGATAACACATAACAGCGTTGAAGGAAGCTTTGTCAGCGTTAGACAATTATATTGCTGACAACGTTGCAAAAGCACTTATCAGTGTTCAAGCAACCTTTGTCAGTGTTAGAAAAATATAGTGGAAAATCTAAATCATCAATAAGACCAATAATAATAATGCATCATCCTGTACATACTTTTACAAAAAGAATCCAAAACACATATTTAAGTGAGATTAACCATTCCAATACTCGTTACCAAGTATTGAAATCTTCCAGTATCAAAAGGTTTAGTTAATAAATCTGACACATTTTCCTCAGTGTCAACCCTATCTGGTTGTATTAAACCTTTCTCAAAGCAATCTCTTATAAAATGATGTCTAATTTCTATGTGTTTAGTTTTAGAATGATGCACAGGATTCTTAATGATGCATAAAGTACTATTATTGTCAACAAATATCTTAGTATGCATGAAATTATACCCATAATCCAACAGCTGGTTCTGAATCCACAACACTTGACCACAACATGCTGCTGCAGCCACATACTCTGCTTCAGTTGTAGAGTTAGCCACCACTGTTTGTTTCTTGCATTGCCAAGATATTAATCTGCTCCCAAGAAACTGACATCCACCAGTTGTGGATTTCCTATCAAACTTATCACCTCCATAATCACTGTCTGAATATGCAATCAGCTCCAATGGTGAATCCTTTGGGTACCACAAACCAAGATTAGGGAAACATCTTAGGTACCTAAAGATCCTCTTCACAGCATAAAGGTGACATACTTTGGGAGTCACTTGATGACGTGCACAAGCACATACAACAAACATGATATCAGGTCTGGAAGCAGTAAGATACATCAAAGATCCAATCATGGATCTATAATGCCTGACATCCACATCTTTCCCATCTCCAATATTTCCCCAAGGGTGTTCTCTATCCATAGGAGTAGAAGCCCTCTTTTCATGTGGAGAAAAGCCAAACTTCTTCAAGATCTCAGCAACATATTTGTCCTGGGAGATGAAGATACCATCTTCTTTCTGCTGAACTTGTAAAACAAGAAAGAAGTTCATCTCCCCCATAGCACTCATCTTGAATTTGTCTGTCATAAGCTTGGAGAAATCCTCACTCATCTTTGGATCAGTAGACCCAAAAATGATATCATCAACATAGACCTGCACAAGCAACACATCTTTGCCTTTCTTCTTTGTAAAGAGTGTCTGATCTATGGTGCCCCTCTTGAATCCATTGTCCACCAAATAAGTGGACAAAGTACCATACCATGCTCTAGGGGCTTGATGAAGGCCATACATAGCCTTTTTGACTCTATACACTTTATCTGGATGCTCTGGATCCTCAAAACCAGGAGGTTGCATGACATAAACTTCCTCAACAATTGTGCCATACAAGAATGCACTTTTGACATCCATTTGATAGACTGTGAAGCCCATGCAAGATGCATAGGCTAGAAAAATCCTAATAGCTTCAATCCTTGCAACTTGTGCAAAGACTTGTTCATAGTCTATTCCCTCCTCTTGTGTATAACCTTGAGCCACTAACCTTGCCTTGTTTCTGACCACAATACCTCTTTCATCTCTTTTGTTCCTGAGAACCCATCTTGTCCCTATAGGTCTGACATATCTAGGACAATCAACCAGCTCCCAAACATCCTGAATAGCAAATTGGTGAAGCTCATCCTGCATTGCTTCCACCCAACTTGGTTCTTTGAGAGCATCAAATATCTTCTTGGGTTCTTCTTGTGACAGAAAACATGCAAACAAACATGCTTGCACAAGAGGGGTATCAACCTTCTTGTGTATATTGGCAATAAATCCACCAAGTCCTTGATGAGATCTTCTTGTCTGAACTAGAGTCATAACATCACCAATGATCTGAGATGGGGGGTGATTCTTCATTGTGGAAGTGAGAACTCCTCCTTCAAAAAGTCTGGTGTCCTCAACTTCACGCTCCATGTTGCCAATATCTTCTTCATCAGACTCTCTTTGAGCAACAGGAATCTCTTCATGAATATTGGAAGGTCCACCTTGTTCAAAACTGGAAGAGAAAAGATGCCCATAAGTGTTGTCAACGTTTGAATCTTGGTTGTCAGCGTCAGGGCTGACAGCGCCTGAAATGTTGTTGTCAACGTCTGAATTGGTCTTGTCAGCGCTAGATTTGCCTTTGTCAGCGCCTGAAGAACCATGCATGTTTGTATCTGGTGGTATTTGGAAACCACCATTATCTTGTCCAGCAGCAGCAGCAGCAGCAAAAGCATCAGTCCAAATGGGAATTGTGACATATTCAAATGTAGGAGATGCCTTTTCTGCTTGTGATCCAACCCTCTCATCAACCTGTGTACCTGAAACATTAACAACTTGTTCCTCCACAACATTTGAAGTTACCTTCACAATGTCTGGATTAGTGACAGGCATATAATTTAAAGTTCTAGATAAGGGTTCCAAATCAAACAACCAATTAGGACCACTTTCAGGATCACTAGGTTTATTCTCTAAGAACCTAACATGTACTCTCTCAACAATACGTTTGTCCTCCTTAAGATAAACCCTATAACCCTTGCTCTGCACTGAATACCCCATGAAGTAACCCTCATCACCTTTTGCACTAAATTTCCCTAAGGCATCACTAGTGTCTAAGACTACTACATGACATCCAAAAGGTCTGAGAAAACCAATATTAGGTTTTCTTCCCCAAAGTAACTCATAAGGTGTTTTGTTCTGAATTTTGTTAACCAATGCTCTATTTTGCACATAGCATGCTGTATTAACAGCCTCAGCCCAAAAGGCTATGGGAAAGTGAGCATCAGCCAACATTGTTCTGGCTGCTTCAATTAGGGTTCTATTTTTCCTTTCAGCAACCCCATTTTGTTGTGGGGTTCTTGCAATACTGAATTGCCTAGTAATTACCTTCCTGGCACAAAAATCATCTAGCTTCTTGTTCCTAAATTCTCCACCATTATCACTCCTAAGCATTTTAACCTCATTGCCAGACCTTTTCTCAATTTGAGTGATAAATTCAATAAGAACATCAGCTGTTTCACTCTTCATAGCTAGAAAGAATGTCCAAGTAAACCTAGAAAAGTCATCAGTGACAACAAAACAATATGACTTGCCATTCAAACTTTCTATATTAGTTGGACCAAAGAGGTCCATGTAAAGCATATGAAGAGGTCTGGAACTAGTATGCACCTGCTTGGACTTGAATGAGACCTTGTGCTGCTTGCCTTTAAGACATGCAACACAAGAGTGGTCATTGTGGAAGGCCTTCTCAGGCAAACCATCAACT
Source organism: Glebionis coronaria (assembly GCA_025667525.1). NCBI lineage: Eukaryota > Viridiplantae > Streptophyta > Magnoliopsida > Asterales > Asteraceae > Glebionis > Glebionis coronaria. The sequence goes on along the minus strand of CM046874.1, from coordinate 48,173,831 downwards.
AAACCAAGCCTCACAAGTCTATTTATATTTTTAAAATTTATGTGCCCTAGTCTCCTGTGCCATAAATTACTTTCATCTACTGAGGCCTTAGCATAAAAACAAGACATATTTGTATTCACTTTAATCCCATTTAAGTTCACATTGTATATGTCCTTATGCCTAGGTGTTCTATACTCAATATACTTCTCATCAGGGATCTTAAAATCCTTGCTTAACACCAAACACTCAGTATCAGTGAAAAGAACCTTATTTTTGTTATCACAAACTTGTGATACACTAAACAGATTATAATCAAGTTCTTTTACCAGGAAGACGTTTTCAAAACGTAGATTATTGGTGAGAAGGGTTCCTTTGCCTGTAATGGTGCCATAGCCCCCTCCAAAGTATACCTTATCACCATCTTTAATAGGAGAGAAGTTCGTCAGATAGTCTTCCTTTCCTGTCATGTGCCTTGAGCATCCACTATCCCAATATCCATAATCATTGATTTGTCTCTGAATGCCCTGCACATAAAAAAAACAAATTAGTTTTCTTTGGGAACCCAAGTCTCAGAAGACTTGGATTCATCTGGTTGTTCAATAAGAACAGACTTAGTTCTCACAACAATCCCATTCTCATCCCTTTTTGGATGAAAAACCCAGTTAACCCCAATTGGTTTTGTAATGACCTTTGAAATGTAATTAAATCTATTGCAAGTCATTGAAATTCCATTATTATTAGGGTTTTGATCTTTCTTGGGTCTCCATGTTAAGCTTGAAGAAGCTTTAGACCCCTTACCTTGTGGCTGCAAATATTTAGGTCTGGTCACGTTTCTGTCAGCGTTGGATTTTGTCCTGTCAACGCTGAAATTACCCTTGTCAGCGTTGAACCTAGGGTTTGCTACAGGAACCCATTGCCTATTTGACCAGGTGTTTGTCTTTTGAAAAGGTCTTTGTCCATGAGTGTTAGACCTTCTAGAGAAGAATGGGGCAGGTCTAATCACTTGTGGACTTTGCTGCACACAAGGTCTGGGTCTGACAACGTTTGACTTCCTAACAACGTTGACTTTCTTCCTATCAGCGCTGAAATTGTTCCTATCAGCGCTGGCTTTGGGAGCGTTGACACACTTGTATGCCAAATGTGAAAAGCTACCACAAGTATAACAGGCTTTCTTAGACACACTCTTAGGTCTAGAAGCGAAGAAACCTGTTCCATGATTGTTAACTTGGCTTTTGGGTGACCTATTATCTCTATACATCTCTGCATATTTAATGGTAGGTCTTCTAACAGTGTTTGAGCCTAGGTCAACAGCTTTACCAGTAACTGGGTGAGTAACCTTAATGGGTGGTGATTCATTGGGACTTTCACATAGCAAACCTCCCTTAACAAATAAAGTAGGGTTAGCTTTCTTCCACTCATTTAGGTCAGTCAGTTTTTGTTGATACTCTTCTACTGGAGTGACAACTCTTGGTGGAGGAGAGAATTCCTCTTCTTGGCATTCTGGTATACCAGTCCAAGACAAATCCTTTCTAAGGACACCATAGAAGTCACCAGCTGGTGGTGGAACCAGAGAGTAATCATTCATCCCAATCCCAGTCATGTCCTTAGGATCCCTTTGTTTAGCTACACAGTCTCCTAGGACTTGGGTGGCTCTATCAAATCTTTGAATCTTGAGGTCAACATTATCTTTATTCTTAATTGCCTCATCTAACTTAGCCTGTAGGTCTCTATTGACTTTTGTCATGATATTTCTAATATCCATACTACCCTCTAGCTCATGTTTTAAGATATTTATCTTATCTTTTAAATCAAATTCCATTTTCTTGTATTCAGATGTGGTTTTCTCAGTTTCAATAAGAGCTAGTTGGTAATTGGACAATTTACACCTTTCAGTGCTCATATCATCTTTTAGTTTTAACACCTCTTTGTTAAGTCTATCAATGTTTAACCTACAACCTTTGCTACAAAAAGCATCATCATATACCTCATTATCAGATGAAGAGGAGGAGTGTGCCATGAGAGCATATTCAACATGCTCTTCTTCTTCAATATCAGCAATCAAAGCTTTGTCCTCTTCAGCATCCTTAGCCAGATAGCTCCAATCCCATCCAGTACCATCAATTCCTTGAACTGCAACCATGGCTTTGGAGTCTTGAGCTTTAACAACCTGACTTGAGGGTTTACCAGCATCAGATCTTCTAGGAGATCTGCATTCCCTCATGAAGTGCCCCATGCGATGACAGTTGTAGCACTCAACTTTGGATTTATCAAATCCAGCAGTGTCTTTAGCATTGAAGGTCATCTTCTTCTTGAACCTTCTATTCCACCTATTTGCTCTTATACTAGCAAGAGCCATGTTCCACTTGATGTCCATCTCTTCCAAGTGTTCATCACTTATCTGCTCAAGGTCCTCATATGTAATCACTGAACCATTGGGCAAAGAAGCAATGTAGGCACACACAGTGTCCAAATCCAAACCAGCAGGTTTAACTCTTGGGCAGTCATTCATGAATGTGTCAGCGTCTGAAAAGGAGACGTTGACAGAACTTGTTCCAGCGCTGACAAATGATGATCCAGTAACTGGATGCATAAATGAGTCCTTCTGATTGAATTGACCTTCACTATGAGAGAAGAAGGCCATGTTGCTGGTGCTAGCTTTGCTTCCATGTGCTGAAAGAGTTTCATCTTCCAACAGTCTTAGTTTGTTGTAGATGTCATCAAACGAGGAGCTCTTGTAAGTATTATTGGCAAGAATAGATCTTGCCTCAATCTTCCATGCCTCACCAAGACTTTTCAGAAAGGTAGCATTGGTGTCAACATCACCAACTTGTGTCCCCATGAAGGACAACTTGCTTGTGATGTCAAGCAATCTGCTTCTCACACTACTCAGTTTCTCATTGGGCTGAGCTTTGAAGACAGCATAATCATGCAGAAGTTGCTTTTTCTTTTCTTCCTTAGTGTCTGCATTACCACCATATGCAACTTCAATTGCTTCCCAAAGATCCTTAGCAGATTCATAGCCCCTATATTTGTGCTGATTTTCTTGTCCCAAAGAGACTTTCAGAATATTTAGGGCTTTCATGTCAACCCTTTTCTTTGCAATATCTTCAGCACCTACAGCTCTACCATCTCCAGGTTTTTCTTTCTTATCTTCATCAGGACATCCTTCAACAGCTGATCTTGCCGTAATGGCATCCTGAATCTTTTGAGCCTTATTGAATGAGTTTCCATATTCAATAATCTCCCAGAGTGTGTAATCAAAGATCCCCAGATATTGTTCAAAGTTGAACTTCCATAAGTCAAAGTTGGTTGCATCAAGCATGGGAATCTTGATGTTTGGTAATGGTGAAGAGGGGGAGGTTATTGCTTCAGACATGATGTTTTTAGGGTTTTGAGAAAATTAGGGTTTTGGTGTTCGTGTATCGTTCTGGTGTTCTTCAAAGATCAAAAGTTCCTCAACAAGCTCTGATACCACTTGTTGATCCCAAACTTAGATCGATTAGCTTTGTGTATACGAGATTAGATCAAGTATAACACGTAGAGAAACCTTTGTTGTATGCTTTGTGAATCTAAGTGTTATGCGGAATTTAACACTTAAACAAGAACACAAGATGTAAACAAAACTTTCACTTTGATTATGAATGTCGAACTTGCTTACAATGAAAGATGTTTACGAATGAAAACTATATAAAACTTGATACTAAACATTAACCTAAAGGCCTTCTTTTATAGACTAAGAAGCCTTGTACAATAAGCTACGTATCAACTATTCTAGGTAAAGATAAACATAGAAAATACATTGTCGTTTCTATCCTTACTAGAAGTATTCTAGAATATAATAAACGTGTAGCTTACATCTTCCATCAGTGCTTGTCTTCAATCTGTCAACGCTTGACTTTAACTTGTCAACGCTTAAGCTGTCAGCGCTCAATTTGTTCTTGTCAACGCTTGAGTTGTTCTTGTCAGCGTTCAAGTGATCTGGCCTTAATTTATTCCCAACACAAAGTTGGTCAAAATTCTTTTTGCCAACAATATTTTTCAAAAGTTACATCAAAATCATGTTTTTCATGTGCTTCTCGAGCGCCTCGTGATTTTTTCGGCCGTAATCAAAATATCAGTAAAATAAAAAAGAACACAATAAAACGCGAAAACATAAGGGTAAAGAATTCCCGGTAAAATTATTACTTCAAAAAACAATTTCAGTACGGTGGATGTGAGTGAATCAAACAAAAATCATATAATTGAAATAAACTAGCATGGACCCGCGCAATGCGGCGACGAGTACTCATAATCATTTTTGAGGCTAACAAATATTAATCTCTTATCCATTAAGTTTGTATTTTTAAAGTTGTAAAAAATCGAAAAAAACCCTTTAGATTTTAAAAAAATTAATAGTTAATAAAAATATAGCAAAATGGATATTGAATTAAAGAGCATAAAATTTTAGAAAATATGCTGAAATTAGATTATAAAAATATTAAATAAATAAAAAGATTTTTTAATTTAAAAGAAAAATGTTATTTAAGTAGGTTGTTACAAAAGTTTGTTACAAAAGGTTGTTAGAAATGGTTATCTATACTACTATATAAAGCATTTGGGACTTTCTAAAAATAGAAAGACTAAAAATTAAGACTTTTTTACCTACTAAATAAAGCAAGTTGTTGATATACTTATCAACATAACAAACTTTTGTAACAACCTTTTGTAACAACCTTTTGTAACAACATTTTTCTTTTAAATTAAAAAAATATTTTTATTTATTTATTATTTTTATAAGCTAATTTCACTATATTTTTTAAAATTTTATTCTTTTTAATTCGATATCTATTTTGATATATATTTTTATTAATTTTTAGTCTTTTTTAATTTTTTAGTGGGTTTTTTAGTTCGATATTTAGAACTTTAGAATGAGTAAGAGACTAATATTTGTTAGTCTCAAAATTCGTTATTAGGTACCTACCGCCGCATTGCGCGGGTACCATTCTAGTAGTATATAATGTTGATGAAGATATGAACAACTTGCTTTATTTAATAGAAAAAAAGTCTGAATTTTCAGTCTTCTTATTTTAAAAAAGTTTTAAATATTTTATAAAATAGTATAGACGTATGTTTCTTGTACATGGTTCAGTAAATCACTCGTTGTATTTGTCATCTTATAGATAAGCATCTCCTTCATGCATTCTATATGTGTATATAAACATTGAAGAAAATGACATATGTACAAGTTGTGCAAAATAATGTTTATCATGTACTTTTGGTTTTATGTAAGGCTTGCCGGAAAAATGGTTTTTGTAATTAGAAGAAAGAAGATGAATAATCACAAAAGGATCAAATCACCATTAATTCTTCACCCTCTTGAAACGACATTAGAGAGAGGGTTATTATGACAAGGTAATTTTTTAAAATTTTGGCTAGTCAGCTGTCAACTCAGCGCTATATTATACAAACACAACTAACAAAAATACCACTCACTCACAACACACTCAACCCCTCATTACTTGGGCCCACCACTATCTTTTTTTTTCACGCAAAATAAAATTCATTCTATTCAAATTAAAATAATTAATATTTAATTAAAATACACTACAAAAATAAAAATACAATCTTAAGTTAAAAACATTCTAATAAATTACAAAAAAGTAAACCAAAATATGATAAACATTAAACCACAAGGGTAAATATTGTAAATATAATAGTTAAATTAAAAAAAAGTTGGGACTGGATCTGACCCTCGTCTTCTTCGCCAAACACACACAACACACACAATATACACACATACAATAGTTAAAATAAATCCGAGAAACAAGAAAAAAGTGAAGAAAAAAGGAAAAAGAAGAAGGCCCCACATCAAGCTCGTCGAAGAGATTTCGAAAATCCAAAATTGTAACGGCGAAGAGGGGTGGGTGTGGCAAAGAGTTTCGGCGAGGCTCGGCGAGCCGCCACATGGGATCGGCGAAGGGTATTCCGCCGTGATACCTTTCTCTCTTATTGTCACTACGTTCAGAACATGACTGGACCGGACGGAACGTGCTGGTACATTGCAAGTTTTCATAGAATGCTACGAGTAAGGTTCTAAAAGGCGCGCCTTTGCGGCGTCAAGGCAGGGCAAATGCGTGAGGCGTGGCTTTCACGTTAAGAAATATACCTTGGCGTCGGCGCTAGACGTGGCCTGAGATAAGGCGAGCAAAAGCGGGCAAAGGCGTGAGCTTTTTTAAAAGGTTTTGAAAATTTTCAAATTTTTAGGATTTTTACTTACGTTTACTAATATTTTCAATTTTATTTAAGATTTATAAATGTTTATAACTCATGTAATTATAAATATGATATAAAAATAAAAATTTATAATCATATATTGCCGCCTTAAGTCACGCCTTAAAAATGCCGCGCCGCTAAGCCTTACGCAAAAGCTTAAGGTTTCGACTCGCCGCCACGCCGCGTCTTACGCTATCTGGAACCTTGGCTACGAGTATTAGACTTCGTACTAAACAAGCTAGTAGACACTACAGACATTGTACTTGGATCACTGCATTACAACATACGAGTAATTTATTATTCATTAGCAAGACATTCGAAATCAGCAATAACACATACGAATACGTGAGAAATAACATTGCATGAATCTTGGTTTGATTTTTGCCGTCATTCAGAGATATCTTCGCAAATATTCATCCATACGCGTATACTGGACTTCCGGGTAAAGCTTTGAAGCTTCTTCTCCCCATTCTCCGATTTCAAAGTTCATCGAACAACCTTTGTAAAAAATGTGATAGATACGTGCTAATGCCGCTCGAATAGGATTATCCATGCCTGCAAAACATACACACAACACTTTTCACTCACTTTTTCTGAGTATATAAACATAAGAAACAAAAAAGGATTGGAAGTGAAAAAGATGTCATAGTTGTTGAAAATTAAAAGCAGGCAGTAAATATCAAGATGTTGCTATGTGAATCATTAGCAAATTATTCCAACTGAGTTGCTACTTGCTGCTCACCTAATTCAATGGAAGCAAGGAAGTCTTCATTAGATACATGTACTTTCTTGAGTGTCTTATTGGAAATTTTCTCCCATTTCTCGACCAATTGTTTGTGCGTAAGAATGTTTTCATTTGGCCGGAGGTACAATGTCTTGTTTAACGTACGTGGATCATCTACGGTCTTGATTGTGTATGTTGCGACATCATCTTCATCCATGAAAACGACTGTGCGTGCAATTTATTCATAATATCAGAGGTTTGTAAAATCAGTAGCTATATATATGTTGCGTTAAACGCTATATATATCAGAGACACTACAACACACCTTTACAATTTCCGTCACCATAAATAGACACTTGTTCTTTTGGTGGGATGAGGGATCCCAGTTGCGCAAGGTTGCCAACAAAGTAACCACCTAAACAATTTGCAGATATGTATGTATATGGAATCTTAGCCTCTTCAATGGCTTTTCGTATGACCATCTTGTCCTCAAACGTCTCCTTCCCATATTCAATATCGCTATCGGGTCGTGAAGGGTCCAGTCCAAACTCTGAAGGGAGAAACCGCTGTTTCGAAAGAAAAAATAAATCACCGGAGGTTTAGGATGTGACATCGAAAACATTCACTTAAAAGTTAAAAGGTCAGTAATATGTAACTACGAATACCATAATGTTTCCAGCCTCTTTGATAGCATCAACGAGTTTAAGTTGTAGGAGAATTTGATGTGACCGAAATTGCACCCCCGAAATCGTGCATATCACAACATCAACTTTTTTGACAGCATCTACAAGACTCTGATGATCAGAGTATGATCCTTCGACCAACTGGGCTCCTTGCTTCTTGAAGGACAATAACATTTGAAGTTTTTCGATTTCAAAACCCAACTCTCGACGCATAAAGACATAAGTCGGGTGGCCTTGATCCAAACTAGCCTTGACAATTCTCTTGCCAATGTACCCTGTGCCACCCACAACCAAAATCTTGCTCTTCGACATTTTCAGATTTCTTTTACTCTATTTGAAAGAAATTAAATGTTAATGGTTAATCAGACTGATATCACAAGTTTATATATAGAGGATACAACATAGCAACCTTCTAGGATAGTAGTAGGGGTGAGTATGGTGCGGTTTTGTGTGGTTTTTGACTAAAACCGAATCGCAATCGTATTTGCGGTTTTTATAAAAATAAAAACCGCACTGCACCACAAACCGCGGTTTCGGTTTTGAGGTTTTTGTGATTTTGCGGTTTTTAACCGCACCGCACCATCACTTGTGACTTATATAATAAATGTTGTTTTCACGATTTTTAGTTTAAAATGTTGATCTTTTGGATTATAATAACAATGCATATATTGAATCTAAAAAACACGTGAATTATAACTTATAAGAATATCAATAATAATATGCACTAGAAGTCTTATAACTCGCGTAAAATAGTCCATGTTACGTTTTTCAGTATAAAATAATTATTGTGTGGTGTGGTGCGGTTTTGTTGTTCGGTTTTACGGGTGAAAGGCGCAATCGAACCGCATTTACGGTTTTTCTTTTTTCTTAAAATCAAACCGCCAAGTTTTATTATGGTGCGGTTTTTTCGATACGATTTTTTTCAGTTTTTATGATTTTACGGTTCGCGGTGCGATTTCTGGTCACCCTAAATAGTAGCATGGTCATCCATACATATTTAGTGCTTTATATCAATTATGTCATGTTTCTAGTTCTGGTAGTACGTACATGCTACAGAAATCACGTGCTAAACTTTTGAACGTATTATTGCTTTATGTATCGCAGTTGGGGACCAAAATTAGGAGGGAATGGGGCATCCTTCCTTCCTATACGTTAAAATTCGTGACTATGACGAGTCAGGGCAGCGATTCATTGATTATAGGGGCTAATTCTATTTCTGTTCACCTGATTTAAAGTGTTTGTGTTACTGTACATGTAAAGCAAGTGGATTGTACAAATGCTCGAAGATGACTTGAGCGGCATTCAACAGACAAGATAATAGAATAAACATGTGAAAATAAATAAGATAGATGGTTATCTTGATGGAATAAACCGACCCTTGAGGTTTATATTAGGCTACGTCGCGACCGAATTCGTAGTCGGTCGGCTCGTTACGACGATCGATTCGCATGTTTCAATCGCATCAATTCGGTCTTAGGAACGATCGAGTGTGTGCTGTGTTTGTTTGCTCCTAATCAACTTGTCACTACCAACATATAGTGAAAAGGGATTTTTTATAATGTGTTTATTTTTTTTATTAAATTTAATTAGTTTTAATTTTGTTTTAATTATATAAAATTTGTAAAAAAATTTCAAAATTTTAATATATTGAGCGTTGTTTAATTCCTCATAACATATATTAATTTGACCATTTTTAAAGTTACTTTTAGTTAATACATTTTACAGTCTTCATTTATAATTAAGTCTTTTTTTATTATTTTTTAATAATATTTAAATATAAATATTATGGTAATGTTTTTTATTTTATTTAGATAATTATATGTAAAAAAAATATATTTAAAAAATTAAACTTGATCGCATTAGGTCGTCTTATTGAAGCAAATAGGTCGCTGGCGAGAGAACACTGACGTGTAAAAATCGCACTAAGTCTTTGATGCAGGTAGCCTTAATAAGATTAACTGACCCGTCAATTTTTGAGTTAGTTATTTTGCATCAATTTTTTTATTCGCAAACAAGGAGATTAATTGTATTCATTCATTACTTAATATTAAATTTCATGAAAAAACACGAAGAAATCGATTTTGCCAAAATATCAAAAAATTGTAAAACATTGGCGGAGAGATTAAATTTATAAATGTGACGAAAAATATTTATCAATGGTAATATTTCACTAATTATAAAAACAATAAAAATATTACTAGTGATAACAGAATGAAACAAAACATAATTATAATGTAATATCACTAGTGATATTCTTTATTTATCACTAGTGATATTTCATTATTCTTTTAACTAATGAAATATCACTTTTGATAAAAAAATCGGAAAATTTACAACTTTAGTCCATCTGCCCGTTTTTTGAAAGTTTTAGACTTTTTGGCAAAAATGATCATTTCGTTTTTTTTACCGCGGAATTCTCCTTGTCATGTCCCGAGGTTGTTTGCTTTGGAAAGTGATAAGCAGGTTAGTGTTGCAAGTAAGCTTAGAGATCTTTCCTTGTCTCATTCTTTCAAGAGAAACCCGACGTTGAGGCATAACAGAGGAGCATTTTAATCTCCTTGTTGCAAAAACAAATGTTCTGCTGTCTAACTGCAACGACATATGGATTTCATCTGTTGTGTCCTCGGGTGTTTTCACAGTTAGATTTGCTCGCTTCTATATTAATGACCTCTTGTTACCTACGGTGGGTATTCAAACTAGATGGGTTAATGTTGTTCCTATAAAGATCAACATTTTTGCGCGGAGAGTGCGGATGGATATATTGCCAACGCAACTCAACTTGTCTCTCCCTGTGATAGATATTCAATCCATTCTTTTTCTAGTTTGTAGTACTTTAGGGGAATCATGTTCGTATCTCCTATTTTCGTGTCATTTAGCCCGTCGTCTTTTGCTTAAAGAGCTCGTTGGCAGTTGGAGATTCCAGATTTGCATCCATACTCAGATTGACTCTTCTAGTTCGCCACTCTTTGTCTTTCTAAGGGGATTAATGTCGTGGTTGGAAGGTGTGTTGTATGTCATCTGATGATTATTTGGAGATTTCGAAACTAAATCGTGTTTGGAAGGTCGCAACCTCGATTGGAGTTTCTTTATAACGAGATTGTTTTATTGTCTTTTACTTGATGCTCTAGTAGATGTAATCGTAAGATAGATTAGATCACTTGGATGAAATGGCCATTCCTTCGCATTGTAACGTTTCTAATTTATTGCTAGTTTTAAATTATAAATTGAATAAAAAGGGTTTAATGTTTCTATTGTGTAGTATACAGGAGACTGAAAAAATGCAAAGGTTGGGAGAGGAATGCACGCATTTTGTGGCATGTCTGGGAGGGGACGCGTCCTATTTGGGGCAAAAACACGCGACCGATCGAATGTAGTCTCCCGACCACGTTGAGTCTTAGCAATAATAAGTATTTGTGAGTATTAAAAGGTTATGACTGAAATTAGTGAGCTAAAGACTAGTACGCATATAATAACAAATCGTGACAATGAAAATTGGTTTCTTCACAAACTGTATTTGTGAAGTTGTTTTTTCTCTCGCAAAACCTATGGTTTGAAGAAATTTACTTTCTCGATCCTTCACAATAAATTAAGATGGCAAAAAGAATTAAAAGGTCTGTTAAAAGAACAAGTTTTGTTTACAATCATACAGGGACTGATATTGACAAGTTTATGTTCTTTCTAACACTAACCGTTGAGTTAAGTTTGTGTTTCTTGCATGAGCGAACTTGTAAAACCTCTGATTTTACCTTATTCACTTTGTCAGCTATTGTACTCTTTATTTTTGGAATCTATATAATTACACCTTTTATATGACTTATTATTAATCATATACCTTTTGTCATACTACCTTTCATATTTATTTTTATATTTATATGGACCTTTAGTCATTTTTTACTACTTTGGCAACTGACTGGCCACTTGAATGAACAAGGACTCATCACCTCAGTACATATTTTGAGATAAACTGTAACCTTACTTAATTTAATTATTAAGTACTTGGACTTATTTTATATGTACATATTTACATATATTACATAATAGGAATAAACACCTAACACCTTAAAACAATGTACATTATTTTACATTGTCATTTATTTACTTTATTTAAGTTAAATAATTATAATGATGTATTCATTATATACTTTCACTAAATTGCCTAAAAGCTTCAACTAAAGTACCTATAACTTAACAAATACATACAATAATATACAAGGACCATTATTCTCATACAACACTTGATACAAATTATCAAAACCCTCCCACATGCATGTATATGCCGTGTATATATGCACATACTTACACATTCATAATCATTTTGCTAACTTACAAGTATTATCATGTACACTCCACTAATACACTATACCTTATGCTTAACCATGCTTTCTTACACATCCATGCTATACTACTTACACACACTATGTCACCATACACAATACTATACATTGTCAATCTTGTCCCCCCTTTGACCCTTGTAAACCCACGGCTAAACCAAAAAGGAGGGAAAGAGTTTTGCTATTTTGAGCATTTGGGGGAAGAAACTAGCATATCTATCAACCAAATCCTAAACATATCTAACTAAGATTCATAGGACAAACAAGGATCTCATTTGGATCCTTCTCTTTCTTATTTTAGCCGAAACACACACTCACCAACACAATTCACTTGAAACCAAATCTCACACCACTCTCTCTAAAAAAACATAGGCTAAAAGCCTTTCCACCATTGACAAAACCTTCAAGCTCATTTACTAGGTCACCTCCATCTTGAATGCTAATCATTGGTTCACTCCTACAAGTATCTTAATCATCAAGTCAAGAAAAGAAGCCCTAGAAGCTCCATGAAGCCCACGGCTTGATTTTTGGTTACTAGAATCACCATTGTTGAAGCTTAGCTCTTTTTCTTACTCATTCTCCTATCCATTCCTAAACGTATCTAAGCAAGTAAGTAAAGCTTAAAACCTATCTTTCAATATATTTACTTTCATTCACATGAACATACACATGGTTATTTCTTGTAAAACTTAATGTTGGAACAAAAATATGAAACCCTAGACCTAATATAGGTCACGGCTTAAAATATGTCATGGGTTCACATGATGCAAAATCTTAATAACCATGAAGAACATATCACTATGAACTAGTTAAACTTGAAAAAGTATGAAAAACGTATCCATGCATATATTAGACGTGGGTTATAACCCTATGGTTCAATATTGGTAAATCTTGTAATGGTTAAATATGTCTAGAAATACTAGATCTATGATTATAGTTGCCTTAAAATGATAAGCTCACTATTTATGCCTTATAAGATTTAGTTTTAAGTCCACTATAATAAGCTTGCCTAAATAAATCTTCATTATTACTAAATAATGTTTATTTAAAACTTTTGGTGTCAAAAATATAACTTTATAAAGTTTCAGTTTAAAAACATAGATCCATAAATATTTTGGACTAAAATGATAGATCTATGAAAGTTTGGGTTAAAATAGTAAATCTATAATGTTTCAGGTTAAAAAGGGAAAATAAAACCTTCGGGTTAATATTGTAATTTTTCTAAGTGAAGGGATCTAAATGAACAAGTATAAAAACTTATTTTCCAGAAATATAAACCTTAGGGTCACTTTTGTAAAAAGCCGTGAGTGGAGGGTAGTGTTTTGACACTATCCGAAACTTCAAGTTAACAAAAAGGACTTAAATGAAATTACTAAGGCGTTAGGGTAATTTGTGGAACTTAATAAAAACCTAGGGATTACTTTTGCCAATTACCAAAACTGAAGGTTTGCCATTATAGTAAACTTTAGCAAGCCCTAGATAAACCCTAGGGGTGATTTTTGGCTTAAGCCGAAACTTATTTGAGCCCTAGGGGGCATTTGTGAAACTTGTTTATAAACTTAAAATAAGCCGAATATAGAGGGACCAAAATTTCCATTTTATGAAACTTAAACAAACCCTAGTTACACGTGTAACTAGGGATGGACCAATATTGTAATTACTTGAAACATTTAGAAACCCTAGGGGTATAAAAGTAATTAAACCACGGGTAATTATACAAGTAGATGGACTAAAATGTAATTTATACAAAGTATAACAAACCCAAAAATTACTATATATTTATACCCGATATTTAAGACGTAAAACTTAAATAAACATAACGTTCGTTGTTTTTCCCAAACTTATAATTTAATAATTATATACGCTACGTAAGTGTGGAATTTAATTAAAATGTTATACGTTTTATAAACCTTATTTATATATAAAATATAAATTAAAGATGATTAATTTATAAAAATAAATATATTAATTATATTTATTTTCTATTACTTTAAATATATATAAAACTTCCTTTTATAAATATTTAAATTGTTTTATAAACAATATAAGTACAAGAATATTAATTAAATAGATTAATTAATTTAACATTATTATTTATTTTATACTTAAAATAAATACTACTATAACTTGTACAACGATGAACTAAAATACAATTATCGTAATAAAATGCTTAAAACCAGTATAAGCATGCACAGATTTATTCTGAAACTTTTATGCATTATATTATGCATTTACTGAGACCTTATAATTATTTAGGTCGTTGACTGTATCGTGAGCATCTTATCAGATTTACTTGTGACTATTTGCTGTACTACTGAGGTGAGTTCATGGCTCCACTTTATATATTGACAAACTTTTAAACCTTTTAACGGGGAAGAAAACATGCAACATATTTTATTTTATGGACAAGAATTGAACTGTGAAACCTTTGATTACATTGCCTATTGTAGATGAACCCGCATGACCCGTGCATCTGAAACTGTTAGAATTATTAATTTTACTGAAACTGTTAGAATTATTGAATTACCTGAATGTTATAAATAGATCTGTTTGGGGTTGACCGTCCCCATATGGGTGAGTCATGCTCACTGTGCCTAGGCCAGGACAACAGATGTTTCACATGTCAGCACTTATTATTTTATGGGTGCCTTTTATAAGGCGAAGGGTACTTATTTGTTAAGGACTTAACTGTCAAGTCTCAGTTTCAGACAATATGGGAATGTAATTACTTTTAAGTATTGATGCTTTGTGCATTACTACTTCAGTGAATGTTTATTGTCCAAACTTATTTTATTAAACCTGTGAATTCACTAACTTTATGTTGACTCTCTAAGCATGTTTTCTCAGGAAACTGAAGCAGGTATTGGTGTGCATGGAGTCAAGCATCATGATAGGCTGCATTTATAGAGCTCATTTGGGGTTTTATAAACTGGGGAATAATTCAAACTGTTGAACAGTGTTTAAGACTATTTTAATGCTATTTTCACTTTTATCCATGTAATAAATGTAATGATAATCTTTTATCTGTTGCTCTGTACGCTATCTGTTGTTGATCCACCTACGTGACACCCAAATATTATTTCCGCTGCATTTGACTCAATTTGGGGGTGTCACAGAATGGTATCAGAGCGATAGTGTCACACCCCACCATGGCGGAATATGGGGCACGACGTATGGATATCATCACAACAATAGCGTGTCTATAGAGATAACTAAATGATATAAGAAATGTCATAAAATGGTGACACAAATGTCATGACAATATCTCAACAATGTAGGAGTCTAAGTAAGTAGGTAACAGTCCTACCTCTTACCCAAGACAAACAAATAACACAAACAAACAAACATATAGGTGCCAACAGTATCACTAGATAAATGAACAAACAAAGCTAAGAAGGAACAGGGATCTCCTTCTATATGCAATCCTAAGGCATCCAAGTCTAGCCACTTCTATCCTCAAGCTTAACCACATTCTCACCTGAAAGAGACACTAAAACACGTCAACATAAAGTTGGTGAGAGTCATAGGTTTAGACTCTAACGCTAAATCAGTTATAAGCTGTGAATAACAACCATCAACACAATAACATATGGAAAATGTGCTACAAATATGCATTAACAACTATCAATCAAGATTAATCATACCAAACCAATCCAAGGCTCCTACCTTGCCAAACAACATCATGGTACCATATATGATCACACTATGTACCTATCCCAAGGCCACTACCTTGGCAAACCACAAGGCCACTACCTTGTCAAACCACAAGGCCACTACCTTGTCAAACCACAAGGCCACTACCTTGTCAAACCACAATAACTGAGACGGCTCGTGTCCCCCGATCCAAATCATACACAATCAAAAATCACATAGCAGTTAATCACATAATGTACACACAAGTCCATCTCAAATCACAAACACATTCACAGCATCAATTTAGAAAATAACTCAACACAGTGTCTCTTCCATCCCATCTGGAAGTCAAAATCAATATTAAACATGGGACTATGAAACTCACCTGATAGCTTCTTCACAAGTCCTCGCACTAGCAACAAGCTAACAACCGAAAACACGAAATCAATACACGAACCAATCACTGAGATGGCTCATCAACCTATGATGGACATCTAGTCTATTCCCGTATAATTACCTCATTGTTAAGCTCTAATCACCCCATTACCCTTCCTTAACAAGTCCTTAACTTGGTTAAGTTTAATAACTATCCCGTTCATATTTTACCCAAAACAGTCCCAGTTTCTAGGTCTCAAAACTTTAAGTCAAACGTCCACATAAACATACCCATGGTTTCTGTAAAAGGAATATTCATACCCGTACGTATGTTGGCTAACACCTCCCACTTGACCTAACCTTAAAGCTACTGTTAAGGCCCCGATATACATATATCTACTTTTGTCATTCCAGATTTCCTGATTTTAAACGTACTAAAAGTTTGTTACCATTAAGGGGTCTTACCCTAAACCACAACCTTATCCCAAGTGCAGATACTTACTAAAATATATAAACCATCTCTCATGTTCATGAGAAGATCCCAATGCAACCCTAAGTACCCCAAACAACCCAAAACTTAAAAAGAAAACAAGCTGAATTCAAAACTGTTTTGACCTCCGACTGTTGTAACCTGTTTTTGACCCACTTCCCTACCTCCAATTTAGTTCTAGTTTCTTGCATTGGAAAGCCACTTCAAATACCTTTCCAGGGGTACTTGGATCGTAAAATAAGAGTTTATAGAACTCCCTATATGATCAAAACAATGACCCAAAATTCTGCCCAGTTTTTAAAAACGGGTTTAACAAAATCAACCTCATTAATTAACCCTAATCCCTCTAATTACAAGCCCTAATTTATGTAATCATCATGTTATGATTAATATAACATTAATTTACTGTTTTTATAATAAACCCTAACCTAAATCCATCATAAGATGATTAAAGAAACATAAAAACAATTTAATTAAAAAGGGTTATAAAGATTTACCTTTGATTTATGAAAAACCAAGATTTTTATGAAAACCCTAATTCCTCCCTTGTATATTTCGACTCGTTATTGATCTCCAGGGATTTTATGAAGTGTTTTGATAAATAAAAACCTTATATAATTGATCCTAACCAGTCCTAGCCCAAATACAAAAGCCCGGTTCCCTTTTTCCCTTTTTTCCCCTTTTCTTTTCTTTTTTTTCACATAACTGACCTATACCCATTTAATTTCGTTTTTTTTTTCCTTTTTATTATTAATATTTGTATTAATAATATTACCTTAATTTTCCTTAATTTATTTCAGCTCCTAAAGCCTCCAAAACCTCAAAACCGTAAAACTAGTCAAATTTACGCGTTTTACCGTAAAAGACGTAAAATATACACTTTTAAAAAAAATCTCAAATTTTGAAATAAACTTTATAACTAAGTCCTAAATGACTTAAAACCATCCCGAAAAATATTCATATGACTAATTACCTCCTCCGAGACCTCCAAAAGCTAAACCGTAAATCCTAAAAAAAAATATACTATTACTATAATACTTATACGTATACGTAAACACCAAAATATCACCATTTCATTTCATAGTCACTAAATGTGAGCTCATGAACATGAAATAACCGTTCCTCGATTTACTTATGAGTACTCTATACTCATAAACGATAACCACACCAACCTCGTTCACACAAAATAAACACGTAAACACACAAATCAAGTAATCACACATAAAATAACCTAAAAATAAGACCAAGTGACGAACCTCAAAACCAAGGTTGTCACATCACTCCCTCCTAATAGAAATCT